>JAJMSF010000034.1:0-95931 GCA_030558275.1 Chernovozyma palmyrensis
AGCGCCCGCCGGCGGCAGCTCGTCCGCTCCGCTGGCCACTCCGTGGAGGCTCCTGTGGAGAGCTGTTCCCTGCGGGAGGCCAACATCTGTCAATGTTCCTATACATAGGCTGCCACTAACCCCCCATTCTTGCTCCAAACTTCCATATTTCAATAAATAAATAACACTGGATTCATATTGAGGCGCTATGAAACTCTACAAGATTTTATTTTGCCAAAAATGACACATTGCGGACCACATTCGAGGGGCTTGAGCTTCAGCTCCTGATGCTCAAGCACGGCATGGACCAGGTCCAGCGGAGGCTCCCTAAGCGCGCGCTAAACGGGGGGACCCTGGCGCCGACAAAGCTCGAGCGTAGCGAGCAGAGCCCCACGCAGTGGCTCCCGCCGAGCAGGCGCCCAGCAAAGCATCAAGAAGCCGCCGGCAGGCGCTGAAGCTCTTGGGTACCAGCGGCCGGTGGCTAAGGGCCCGCTCTGCTGGTCGTGGACCCCAGGCATTGGACCCTCAGAAGCATTCAGCGACTGCAACCATATTGGGTCACGTGTTATCAGGGCTCAGCCCTAGTGCGAAAAAAAATTCCTACTCAGTGCGGGCTCTTCAGCGAAGAAAAGTTTCGCTCCTTTGTATCTACCTCCAGAACACTACACTACAAGATGGCAGTAAGTATCTAGTACATTGCGGGAGATTCCTATTTGGAGGAGCAGGTTGCAGACGTTTTTTTGGGGGCTTTCAGCGGCGATTTGAGCGCGTTGTCTCTCCAGAGCGCCCTAGGGGTCAGCGGGGAGCCACCACGACGGCTCTTCGTCCAGGGTACAATTTTGTCCTGAAAACAGTGGGGCCTTCGGACTGCCAACGGCATTCTAGGAGTGTCGGTTTGCAAGGCAATTCTGTGGGGTCCTGCCAGTTCGAGGGCAACCTGAGACAATTGTTCCTCGGACAAGGTCTTCTGTGACACCATCTGGCCCCATCTGGTCTTATTTGGTCTCATCTGGACACTCCACTTTCGGCCTTTTAGTTTTATAGCCCAGAGCAGAGAGGCTGGAGCTCTCCGAGCCCAATTTCAGCGTCTCGCTCGCTTTGATTCGCTCTAGACCTGCTCTCTTTTCCGCTCCACCCCTCCCCCACCTCACCACTAACATTTAGCGTGAAATCAAAGACATTAAGGAATTCGTCGAATTGGCCAGAAGAGCCGACATCAAGTCCGCCGTCGTCAAGGTCAACAAGAAGATCAACGCCAACGGTAAGAAGTTCAAGCAGACCAAGTTCAAGGTCAGAGGCTCCAGATACCAGTACACTCTTGTTGTCAACGATGCTGCCAAGGCCAAGAAGTTGCAGCAGTCCTTGCCTCCAACTTTAGAAATCAAGAATTTGTAAGTTAATGGTTCAATAAAAGCGGTAATCTGTGCAATGTAGAGGGCCCATGGGCCCCATAGCCCCCAGCTGGGGACAGCCCTCCGCAGGAGCCTCCACGGCGTGGCCAGCGGAGCGGACGAGCTGCCACCGGCGCTCAATCTCCAGGATCCATGGGGCCGTCGATTGGTGACGCTCTGCTGGCGCCTGCTCGGCGGGAGCCACTGCGTGGTGCTCTGCTCGCTGGGCTCGGGCCTGTGCTCGGCGCCCCGAACGGGACAGCCCTCCACAAGAGCATCCACCGAGTCGTCAGTGCAGCGGACCGAGAGCTGCCGGCGGGCGCTGGAGCCCCTGGTACCACAGGACCCTCCGGGAGTCTCCAGGGATCTGTAGATGTTCCGTTGGGACCTTCGGGGGAACTCCTCAGGACTCGCTACAAGTGGCGCGCACCATAGTCGTACGGGCCTCCTTTCAGTCAAAAACGAACTGTTTTGACGCCGGAAAAAGACCCAGACAGCCAGAATCAAGGACTATTGTATGTAGAGTGTTTATTTGTTTTATTCTGGCGATTTTGGAGAAATTTCGCAGCCAAGGAGAAGCTGTCTCCTTAGTGCGAGCCTCGCGGAACTAGAGCCAGTCCAGGGGACATCTGCCCCTCAATGGATCACCTGACCGTCATCGGATGGAGCAGTGCCGCTCCCGCGTCCCAGTGCTCAAAGGTCTCGTGTCTCGAGTGCCTTGGTCTCTGGTCCCGGAACCGCCACGGTCGCCCCCGCTGGGCCAGAGCTCACGCCCTAAGTCCCCGGAGCTCTAGGCCCCCGGCAGAGGACAGCCCCCCGCAGGGGTCACCACGAAGTGGCCAGCGGAGCGGACGACGAGCCTCCGTCGGGCGCTCAAGCCCAGGACCCATGGGGCAGTGGAGAGGCCATTGGTGACGCTCCGCTAGCGCCTGCTCGGCGGGAGCCACTGCGTGGTGCTCTGCTCGCTGCGCTCGGTACTCTGGCCCCCCGCAGGGAACAGCTCTCCGCAGGAGCCTCCACGGAGTGGCCAGCGGAGCGTCAGGAGGCGCCGCCAGACCCTGGGACCCCAGAAAATGCCCCCACCGGTGGCTCTGCCCCCCCACCGGCTGCTTAGGGCTCTGCTGACACCGCTGCTCACACGACGTCCTCCATTTCAATGTCGTCGTCGCTGCGGTCGTCGTCGCTCTTGTCGTCGCCGACGACCAAGCCCAAGCGGGCCGCGCGCTCGGCGTCCCGGAGCCGCTTGTACTCGGGCTTTAGGTTGTACTTGGAGGTGTAGGGGCCCTTTTTGATCAAATTGGCGATGGATTCGAGCGATTCTTTGAGGTAAGACTCCGGCTGGCGCGTGCGCTCCTTCAAGCCCTTCATGGACCAGTACTCGTACTCCTCAAAGAGGCGGAAAAGAAGGTCCAAAAGGTCCTTTTTGGGCATGCGGATGGCCCTGCCGTCGGAGCGGTTCTTGGGCTGCGCAGAGCGGAGGAAAACCGACGAGCTGTTGCCGCGAATCGACGGGAGCGCGTTGGACTGCACCACCCCGGGGATTTCGCTGAGGAACGTGACCTTGGGGCGCGCCTTCTCGGGCTGGATCCGCTGTCTCTTGGAGAGAATCTCGCCGTAGCGCGCGTCGCGGGCCGACGGGATGAGCTGGCAGTCGTGGCAGATCTTGCCCACGAGCGCCGTCTTTTTGGGGATCGTCCGCACGTAGGGGATCTTCTTGGCGGCCGCGTCGCCCTCGTTCTTCTGCACCCGGTAGTACCGCGGCCGAGCGGCAAATCCGTCCCGTTTCTTGTCGAGATCGTCGAGATTCGGCTGTTCCGGCATCTCCGCCATCTCCGTCACCTCCAGCTTGAATTTGGCCAAGTTTTCTTCGCTGAAAACGTACGCGTTCTTCACCTGCGTGTTGAGCACACTGAGGTCGTACTCCCGCGGGATGTTGGCGGTGCTGGCGCTCTCTTCAAGCACCAATTTCACCTGGAGCTTGCGTGCGGAGTTCCCGGCGAGCCCCCGCGGCGTCTGCTTGATCTTCACCCGCCCCAACTGCTGCCCGCTGTGCTGCTGGACGTTCGCCCACTGCTCCGCAAGGTACCGCGGGAGCTTTACCAACCAAATTTTCTGCTGGCTGTTGCGGAGATTCATGTCGAGCGACTCGTGCTCCTCGAGATAATCCTCCGGGTCCAGGAGGAGCAGGTGCTCCGGCTCGCCGTCGTCATTGGTGGCGGTCCCGCCGGCGCCGCTGCCACTGCCGCCGACGCCACTCCCGCCGCCGGTGCTGCCGGTGCTGGTGCCCGTGCTGGGGCCCGTGCTGGGGCCGCTGGACGCGCCGCGCTTGCTGAGGGACGTGCTGCTCGTGCTCATGGTGCCGCTGCCTCCCTGTCGTCCGGCTGGTGGGGGGCTACTCTTTCCTTTGACCTCACCCCCCACCTGCTGGCGCCAGTTCGCACTGTTTATATGCAGGATGTGATAGAGGAGAGCAGCGGGTCTTTCCTCCGGCGCTCGCCTGGAGCCCCGGGGACCTTTTCTGGGGAGTCTGGTGCTTCTGGGGGATCTGGTCCTGGCGGCTGCTTTTCATCGCTCCGCAGGTCACTTCGTAGAGACCCCTGCGGGGGGGCTGTTCCCTCCGGGGGTGGTCAGAGCTTCAAGGGAGCTTCTTAAGGGCGCTCCGGGGCCCTGGGTCTGTGGCTTGTGGGGCCAGCCGACGCCGCCTTTTCGCCTGAGGTGACCGGTGGGGGCAGCGCGCGCTGAGCGTCCCGTATGCAGTGCGCGCTCGCGGCCTCCAACTCGAAACGGTGGGGGGCAACGGCTGGCCCTGGGGCTATAGCTCAGCAGCAGCGACCGTCCATACAGCGCCATGGACCTGCCGTTTGTTTTACTGCGGCCGGCGTACGATGCCCGCGACGACTGCGGGTACTGTGGCCACAAAAAGGCCGCGTACCACACGCTAGCGCCTGACGGTGCCGGGCCTCGCTCCACGCTCATGGGCAGCTCGGTCGTTCGCATGGAGTGCCACCAGTACGACCGGCTCATCAACGCGGGATTCAGACGCTCCGGGTGCTTTCTCTACCGTCCCGACAATCTCCGGGGCTGCTGTTGCCTCTACACGATCCGCACCGAGTTGCGGCAGCTACAGGTGACGAAGCAGCACCGTCAGGTGGTCAACCGGTTCGTGCGCGCGCTAGAGGGCGGTGGGGGGCAGGGGCTGGCGCTGGCCCCACGCTCTGTAGGAGCCAAGGGCAAAGGCACGCCGTTTCGGCTCGCCAAGTTGCTCGAGGCCGAGCGAGACGCGTCGCCGGAGGTGTTCCACACGCGCTACGAGCCGTCGGAGTTTTCTGCGGAGAAGCTCGACCTCTACCGCCGGTACCAGGTGGCGGTGCACCATGACGCCCCCGGCGACATAACCCCGGGGTCCTTCACGCGCTTCTTGTGCCAATCGCCCTTTGGGCGGGCCGAGTGTGCCGGGGACCCCGCCACCTGGCGCTTCTTGAACTCGTGGACGCGCCAGTGGCTGCCCCAGCTCGCGTGGCCTGAGCTGGTGCCCCGTAGAGTGGGCCCCACCCACGAGTGCTACTACTACCACGGGGAGCTAGTGGCGGTGTCGGTGCTCGATTTCTTGCCCTCGGGGGTGTCGTCGATTTATTTTTTCTACGACCCGGGGCACCCGGAGCTCTCGCTTGGGACGCTCCTGGGGCTCCGCGAACTCTTGATGTGTGACCAACTCTCGTTGGGGCGCTATTACTTGGGGTACTACATCGAGGACTGCGCCAAGATGCGCTACAAGCGGCGCTTTGGCGGCGAGGTGCTCGACGTAGTGAGCGGTGTGTACTTTCCTTTTGATTCAGTGGACCGGTTCTTGGCCGACGGGCGCTTTTTCTGTGCGGGAATCGAGGGCGAGATCCTGGAGCCCGCGTGCCCCCAGCGCTTCCCGGAGGACGTGGCCGCCAGTCGCTTCAAGGGGTGCACCATTGTCAACGCTGCGCTGGCGCTCTACGGCCCCCGTAGCGACGCTCCCCTCAGAGCGGCTACTGCTTCCGCGCGCCTCTTCCGGGAGTTTGGCGTCGCCCCCGTGGCCCTGGACCCGCTCTATCGTTTGCCCCCCGTGCTCCCGGGGGCCGCACCCGAGTGGCAGGTGCTCCAGTGGCTCGAGGACGGCAAATTGCTCCACGAAGCGGTTGCCCTCTGGTCCGGGGAGACCCAGGATGTCGTCGCCCACCGCTTCGCTGACATGGACCCCGAAACCAAGCGAATGGTTGTCGACTGCGTGCGAGTCTACGGCCTCGACTTGCTCCGCGACATGATCATTGTGTCCTAGCCCCGGCCTTAGGCGCTCAAATTAACGCCCGTCTCCGTAACGTGTAGACTGTGGCCGCGGGCCTGGGGTGGTGCTCCCCCGGCGTTTCGCAGGGACAGCCTCCCGCAGGGGTCTCCACGAAGTGGCCCGTGGAGCGTAAAAATTACCAGCCCTACGACCTGAGAGTTCGAGCGCCCGCCGGTGGCTCCTTGACGCTCCGCTGGCGCCTGCTCGGCGGGAGCCACTGCGTGGGGCTTGGCTCGCTGCGCTCGAGAGCCGCGCTGCTTCTAGAGCGAGCAGAGCAGCAGCGGAGACTCAGGGAGCTACGCCCGCTACAGTCAGCTATGGTTATATGCAGGTCTCTTAGGTCGGTCACTTCAATCCCTTCAATTGCAACCTAACATGACAATTTTAGTGGCTCTAAGCATCACTTGTACCGTTTTATAGCACCAGGAGAACTTTCAGTGCAATCAAAGCACTCTTGGGTGTGCTGTAGCTGCTACTTTGGCCCCAATTTGCACCCATTTAATATACAGGAACACCCAATGAGCACTTACGAGGTCCTCCCCCCTGGCCAAGGTACGGCCTGAAAGCCCGTGGGATTGTTTTTCGCCCATACTGAGGGGTGCGGCTGTGGTCTAGGGTATCTCGATGCTCCGCTAGTGCCTACTCGGCAGGAGCCACTGCGTGGGGCTTTGCTCGCTTCGCTCGGGTCAGTGCTCGCGGCTTGCCCCCCGCAGGTAATAGCCCTCCGTAGGAGTCTCCACGAAGTGGCCAGTGGAGCGGGCCCTGAGGCAGTGGGCTGGAGCTTGAGTGCCTGTCAGTTCTTTCTCGACGCTCTGCTTACCTCCTACCAGGCGGGAGCTACTGAGTGTGGCTCTGTTCGCTAGGTCGGGCCATGAGCAAGGACCTTAGGGTCACAGGATCCTCGAGTCCGTGGGCTCTGCTGGCGTTTTTGCGGGGGGTGCATATGGCCCAAGGGTCCAATGGCTGAGAATTGGCGCACTGGGGGCTCTGACGGCTCTGACGGCCCAAGATGGCCGGTTCTGGTCTCAGGGGCCGGGTCATGGGCTGCCCTTTGCCAAAGTGCTAGAGCTCGCACCGCGGAGGGCCCTGGGGCTACGCCGCTCGTATCGCAAATGAATGATCGATCTCCCCACAATTAGCGGCCCTGGGGCGACGCTGCGGCGGCGCGCGCTATAAAATAGCGCCCCATGGCCCCCTAATGCTCTCAATTTCTGCTCTATCAGCACCACACAACGCAATGACCAGATCAAACAGAAGCCACGACGCAGAAAAAGACCCGAAATGGTTTACCCACCACGGCCACCCCGACTCCGACCCCACCAAGACGAAAAAAGAGGGGGCCGGGCGCAGTAACTGGGGGCGGCCCGGTGACGAGTTGAGCGAGGAGGAGAAGGCCGAGATCTTCGGAAACAACCCGAGACGCAACTCAAACCACGCGCACTCAGAGGGTCCGCTGGAGCAGTAGTCCCAGCTGCCAGCCGGTGGAGATCGCATGGGCAGGTCATTGGCCCTCAATTGATCCCTCCGCGGCCCCGGACGACGGCAAGCCACAGACCTCGGCATAGGCCCTAGTAAAAGGCCCCTATGGCCTAACGAATGCACGACTAGAACTTTCCAAGGTGTAGACTCGGGCGGAATACCGCCAATTGACCTTTCTGGGCGCCAGCGGAGCGTCAAGAAGCCGCCAGAGGGCGCTCGAACTCTCAGGTCCTAGGGCCTGCTGGATCTTGACGCTCCGCGGGCGATTCATGGATACCCCTGCGGGGAGCTGTTCCCTGCCGGTAGTCCCGCCCCGGACCCCGGGACGGCGTCTCAGAGCCGGCGGCCGGTGGGCTGCTCCCCAGAGCGGCAATTGCGCTACGAAGGAGCTACAAAAACGAAAATTCCACTGTTTGGTCTCTGAAAATCACTCTTGTGCTCAGAAACATCTAATGATACCCCTTAGGCTTGAAATGAAAGAAAAGTGACCCTGTTGATAACCTGCATATAGACCAGTGACCCCTGGGGCCTGTGGCCATCTGGGGCCATTCGCAGGTTCGAGCGCCGAGCTGAGCACCCACTGGTCGCCCCGCCGGGCCAGCAACGCAGCAGGCTCTGGCAGCTGTGAGCTCCGAGACGTCCGTCGCTGGCTCTAGCGGGCGGCCTCCTCCGCCTTCAAGCGCGCCTCGACCTCGGCCTTCCAGCCCTTTTTCCGCTGGCGCTCCTCGTACGCGGCCTTGTTCGACAACACGCGGCTGACAATGAGCTCGGTGTTGATGTCGTCGAATTCGTGGGGTCCCAAGGGCCGGAAGATGCCCGCGGCCTTGGCGGCGGCGTAGGGGTCGTGGCCGCTCAGGTCGAGCGCGAGCGGCTGGCTGTGAAGCACCGTGCGCACAGGGCCCGGGAGCTCGCTCAAAAACGCCGCGTCCGGGGTGTAGGGGGCCCCGAGGATCACCGCGTCCACGTAGCGGCACTGCAACACGCACAACGAGCGCTCGAGGATGTTCATGATCGGGTAGTTCAAGCCCTTTTCGGCGTTCACCACCTGGTCGCTGTGGATTCCGACCACTAGAAGAGCGCCAGCGGCGGTGGCGAGTTCCTTGGCCAAACGCAACGCCTCGATGTGGCCCGGGTGGAACAAATCGAAGCCGCCGTCGATGTAGAAGACGCCGCGCGGGAGCCCTGCGAGGGTCAGGGCCGAAGGAGCCACGAGCTGGCGCAAGGCGTGCGCCGCGTGGAGGTACACGGCGGAGCCGGGAGCGCGACCGGTGGCGTCGGAGGCGTACGCGCGGAACTTCTCCACGTCCTCGTCCGAGAAGGGCCCGTGGGGGGCGGACACGGCCGCGCCCTTGGGCCCGCCCTCCCGGAAGTACCCCGCCGGGTAGTGGTGCAGCTTCGACATGAGAAGCATCCGCCCCACGAGGTCCGTCGTCAGGATGTTGGGCGTGCGCTTGACCACCACAAAGAGCCCCAAATCCTTCACCGTCTGGTAGCAGTCGTCTCCGTTGGCGTCGGTGGTGATGTCGTCGCCATGGACCACGTAGCTGCACCCGTGGCGCTTCATGACCTCCGGGTCCGTGACGTAGGGGGCGCCAGCGATAGCCTGCGTGGACCAGCGGCACCCCTCCACCGCCTTCATTCGCTCGGCCAACTTCATCACCACGGGGCCCTTGTTGTGGAGAATGTCCTCGTCGGAGTGCACCCCGACGTAGAGCTCGCGGCCGAGCTGGCGTGCCTGGAGCATTGCCCCGGCGTGGCCTGTTGTTAGTGGCGGTCCAGTGGGAGGCGCGCAGCTGCTGCGGTCATGGCGGGAGCTCAGGGGTGGGGCCACCCTACGGTACGCTCCGCTGGCCATTCCGCTGGCCCTACCCACAAGAGCTGTACCCAGGCCCCTAAATTCTGCCAATTGCCGCCAACTGGTGAGACCTCAGCCCCGTGGGCAATGACCCGAGCGACCAAGGCCGGGCGCCCTAGAGAAATCACAAGATCTCAGAACTCAGAATCTTAGGACCCAAGGCCTCGGGCACTCCGGACCCAAAGTCTGAGCCCAAACATCGCCGTCTAAAGGATCCCGACCCAAGGATCGCTCTCTAGGTCCTGGGTTCTCCCCACCCCTGGGTCGCTCAAGTGCCGGCCTCCGTCGCTAATTCCCCGCTCCTTGGTACGTACCGTGATGCGCAAAATCAAAGCATCCGTCGATCCAGATGCGACATTTCTCTATACCCTCGGGTCTCTCATACATCTCGTGGTGGAGGAAGACAAGGCGGTGCCAACGGTGCCCAAAGGCTCGGGCACCCACGTGAAGATATGTCCTGCATAAGGAAGGTAAGTCGGAACTTGCTCTGACGCGAGTCGGAATACTGAGCAGTAGTCGGAAGTTATTTCCGGGGCCGGGGCGTGGGTGCAAGTTCTACACGACAAGCCGATTAACATCCGAACACCTGCACATTCAACAATGCAACTGTCCCTGCTGTGCCCTTTTTTCTTCTCTTTCTTCATTCCTCTTTTTTCACTATACTCTCTGTTTTTCCTTTTCTTTTACTTTTGTACAGTCTTTCTTTTTGCTTTTATTCTCCCTCTCCCTCTTTTTCAAATATATTTTCATTCCTCAAATTGATAAATACTCTAAAAATATGTCGAAGATTCTCAGGATCTGGTGTCTATATATCCACCACTCTCTTCACGAACACCAGCAACATGTACCCTTTCCAAATAGAAATCTTGACTCTAGCAGGCTATAGCCTTGTCGGGGCTAGAGCTCCAGTATGCGGGCTCCATCGGCATTTGCTCCAGGAGGTGGGTGTGCGGATGGTCCTCCTCACATCCCACGGTGCTGCTGTTATGGCTGCAGTCCTATGCCATCAGTGGAGCAATTGTATCGATATCGCATCGATATCGGAGCCCGCACACAGTACTGGAATCCTTGGCTTGTGGAAGTCTAGAATACTGCGGAGATCCCCTCGGCGACTTCAAAGTTCAAGCAGCAGTGCCAGTTCCACTTCTTCAGGCGCCAGCCTGGTTGCCTGTCTTCTGCCTTCACAATGCCAACGACACCTCAAGCTCTACACTTAGTAGTACAGACACAGAATCCAGTGGTTTATCCCACGCCTCATACCGAAACAACGGGACCTTCCACAGACGAAGATAGCGATTCACACCACGCTAGTTCAGATGTCAATTCCAAGACCATCACCAAGACAGTCCGTCTTTTTTGGAAGACATGCGAGGACATGTAAGCCAAATAGCAATGATTTGATAGTCAGATCTTGCTACGTTTCATCTCAGCTCCATAATATCCCAACTCATTCAAAAAATTAGAAATCGAGATTGTCGTGGATATTGCCCTGTATATCGTGAGAATTAACGCCATGTGTTTCCCGCTCGGAACCTCTGAACCTGCAAGGGAAGCTTCGCGGCACGTAAATTCCGAGTTATCGGGGACTGTGCCCATGAAAAGCCGTTACGAGGTCGCTGGCTATGGATAGATGGTCTCTGAACGGAAATACCGAGCCCTGCGTGTCTGTAAACGGAAACACCGACCCCTGAGTTGCGACTATAAACGGAAATACCGAGCAACCGCTGACGAAACTGTCGCACCGAGCAACTGTGGGGCTGCCTACATGAGAAGTGCTACCGTTCCAAAGCAACAATCCGTGGTATAAAAGACCGCGTCAATTCCCCCTGTAAAGCAAAAGGACACTGTTCTTCTATTGCAAATTGTCACACTACCTGCTATGTCTACTACAGTTTTCGTCTCTGGTGCAACTGGCTTTATCGCGCAGCACATCGTCAAGCTCTTGATTGAGAAGGGTTACTTGGTCGTTGGTTCTGTCAGATCTGCTTCCAAGGGTGAGCAGTTGAAGCAACTATTGTCATCGCCTAAGTTTTCCTACGAAATTGTGGAAAATCTTGAGTCTCCTGGCGCCTTCGACAGGGCTTTAGAGAAGCACCCTGAGGTCACCGTTTTTCTCCATACCGCTTCGCCTTTCCATTACGGCAATGATGACCCTGAGCAGAACATCTTGATTCCTGCCATAGATGGTACCAAGAATGTCTTGAAAGCAATCAAACAAGTTGCTCCACAAGTGAAGAAAGTGGTGATAACCTCCTCCCTTGGAGCCGTCTATTGGTTCAAAGACCTAAACTTGACCGTCAATGAGAGCACCTGGAACCCGATCACGTACGAGCAGGCTCTCCAAAACGGATTAGATGCGTACTATGGTTCCAAGACTTTTGCTGAAAGGGCAGCTTGGGACTTTGTCGAGTCCGAGAAGCCAAACTTCACTTTGACTACCATCAATCCGCTGTATGTCTTTGGCCCACAAGCTTTCGACAGTAGCGCCAAGGGAGAATTGAACCTTTCTAACTCGTTTATCAGCGCATTACTCAAGCTCAAACCCGGCGACGAGATTCCAACCTTTGTGGGAAGTGAAATTGACGTGAGAGATGTGGCTGCTGCCCACATAGTTGCCTTTGAGAAGGAAACTGCTGCTGGCAAAAGGTTACTTGTGGATGAGGCGAAGGTCACCAGCCAGTCACTCTTGGCTATCATCAACGAGAATGTACCCGAATTGAAGGGAAAGATTCCCGAGGCTAACCCTGGTGAAAAGTTGCCAGGCTTTGTTATTGACGACAAGGCATCCAGAGAGGTCTTGGGCTTGAAATACTTCAATCTCAAGACCACCGTGTTTGACACTATTAAGCAATACTTGGAGGCAAACAAATAGTGATATATTGTTAACTGTTTTAGTTTGAATTAAAGAGCAAAGTGAGTTGTAAAATATACTTCCTTGATACCTTATCTACATTTATCTATACAAAACGAGCAGAGGCCCACGCAGAGGAGCATCGAGGACAGCTGCCGTCGGGCGCTCAAGCTCCAGGACCCGCGATCTTCAGGGTCAGCACCGCTGCTACTCCGTCGAATCCCCTTGAGATCTCTTTAGAGTTTAGCTCTACGAAATCCCTCTGCAAGAACACTTTCAAACCTCTCTAAAAGGTTGTCAGTAGTTCCTGCCCCGAATCCACCCCCATTTTGTCGTCTTCGTCACTGCCAGCTCCCGGCCTTCCATCTTAAACTTAAATCAAAGTTGCGCCAATCAATATTTCCCTCTAATATAACCTCTGTCACCCGGCCTATCCACAAGGCCACTGTGTGCTCAGACTATATGTGCGTCAAGTTTCCGTGACAACTGGACTCACCACTGTCACTGAACAATACGCCATGTACACCACGTACTGCCTTTCTAGTGGAGCCATCAAAATGACCGCTACCCATAAAGTCAGAAAATACCCACAAGACACCTCAAGAGATGCGAGTTTGCACAAAAAGTGCATGTGCAACCACACGTAATGGAAAGGGGCCAGTCTGCGATATCTCCAGCCCTTCGACCCCTAGCGCTCCTTCACTGAGTGAAGCCTATGTATTTTTTTGACAAAATGTAACATTTTAAAGTCCCACTTTTGGAGATGTCTCCACTTCATAAAAGTGTGCAATTTTCGGCCGATTGCGTAGTTTACGGCCTCTGCGCTTAAATTGGCTGATTTCCTAGACAAATATTTTCTAGCCTCTTCAAAGATACGAAAGATTACTTTTGCCCGCTGCAGGTTTGTAGCGCGTACTTGACCGCTTTAGCTTACTATGAAAGGCAGCTTAGGTATAACCGATTAGGTATTTGAGATAAAAGTAAAAGAATAAGATAGTCAGGCATGAGATAGTTTACGATTTGGTTGTGATTTGAGGCTACTGATTACTTTTTGAACCTTGCATCGTGTGGCCCTAAGCCTCAATTTGGCAACCAAGAGATGCGCTCGACGCGCGTGAGATGCGTGTAGGACGCACAATCTCGAGGCGGGTTGCCCAAGCTTGTGCGGCTATGCAAAACATACGAATATTTTTAAAGCATATTCTGGTGCGATCACGGGGCTTTGTCGAGCAGAGATCTAGGGGCCCACACGAGCAGTGTGAGCGCTAGAAGTCAAGAGACTTCATTAAAACTTCTGTAGTAGTACCAGAAAGCAGATATGAGGTGGCAAGAACTTTTTGCAATCTTTTTCGCAGTGTTTTGTGCCGCGGCCGTCGACATCACCTCCGACACAGTAACAGAGGGCCAGGTAACGACACTTGACGAGGCGGTGACGGTGGAGGCAGGGGCTACCTGGTCGATATGGAACAGTGCACAGAACAATTTCCAGGGGAATGTGGATGTTGAGGGGTCGCTATTTTTCACGATGGACGACCCTTCCCAGGAGCTCGTGGTGACGACGGTTTCAACCAACAACTTCCTCAACGCGGGCCAGACAATGTTCCAGTCGCTAGCAGCCTCTGGTGGCCCAAACATTAATATTGCCGTGTTACGATTCACCAACTCAGGCACCATGTGGTTTCTCAGCGAAACTGAGACTGCTGACGCTGTCATTTCGCTCGCAGCAGAGTTCATCTTTAACACGGGAACGTTGGTGTTCCTGCTGGTCGTCCCTTCACAGAGCGTCACAATTCGTGTCCTGAGTCTTGCTGTGTATAACTACGGGCAAATTTGCTTGGAAAGTGTGCAGTGGAAGATGCAAAACACTGTGACATATGCTGGGTGCATAAATATCGGTGCCGCGGCATCGCTCTGGGTCAGCTCCACGTACAGCGTACAGAATAAGGTGGTGCTCAGCAGCTCGTCATCGATGCTCGTGGTATCCAGCGCAACGGTGCAACAGATCCTGATCCAAGGCTTTGGTGGGGGCAACGTCATTGCTGCCACCTCGTCGATTTCGGGACTCGCGTACTCGGGGACGGTGCTTTCATTTGTTGTGGCGGGCAAGACACAGCTTATCTACATTGGATCAGGCTACGATGTCACTGCCATAGTGCAAAGCGACGTTGAGATTGACGGTGTGGTAGTGCTGAACGGCGCCTTAAGCTACCCAGGGCCTCCACCGGCGGCAATCACCGTGTGCACCTCGTGTTCGCCACCGCCGGCCATTTTGGCGCCTAGAAGCAGCTCCAGCACAGGGAGTACCAGCAGCACAGCGAGCAGCACTGCGGAGATTTCTAGTTCTACCGGTAGCACAGGCAGTAGCACTGAAGGGAGCACCGGGAGCAACACTGGAAGCAGTAGCACCGGAAGCAACACTGGAAGCAGTAGCACGGGCAGCTCCAGTAGCTTCAGCAGCTCCACTCCTTCAGCCTCCACCAGCAGTTCAGCCTCTAGTACTGAGACAAGTAGCGTGGAATCAACTTCATCCACCACATCTCCCACTGGGAATTCCAGCTCTAGCAGCAGCTCCGAGACATCGGCAGACCATCGCTCCAACAGTAACTCAGGAGTAAGCAGCAGCTCAGCAGGGAGCACAAGTTTGGAAAGCAGCAGCACGGGGGCTTTAAGCTCTCGCGAAAGCAGCAGCAGCAGCGGTCGTTCTAGCAGCAGCAGCAGCTATAGTGGTAGTAGCACCAGTTCAAGCCAAATTTCCGGCTCTGTTACCGAAAGCACTGGCTCCTTCAGTGGCAGTTCCGCCGGTGGCAGCTCCCTCAGCGGCAGTTCCCTCAGTGGACTCATAATAACCACTGGCTCTTCTCAAGACGTCACCTCCAATGGCAGCACCAGCGGATCCTCAACTCTGAGCAGGCTCTCAGCTTCTAGCGGGCTAACTTCCAGCACCACAGCACCCTCTCTCTCTTCCACTGAACCGCCAAGCCACAGTGCGTCCCGCTCCAGATTCTCAGGCTCGAAAAGCTCCAGTGGCCCTGAAATCTCAAGCAATCCGAGCTCGGAGCTCTTGCGGAGCAGCCTCGTCAGATCAGCCCAAGACCCCAGTCCTGGACCCACCTCTACCTCCCTCCGCCACACCACTGTCACTGTCACCTCGTGCTCTCACGGCCGCTGCTCGGAAATCCTCGCCTCCCCACGAACCATCACCCAAGAAACTACCACCTACACCACGTACTGCCCTCTCACTGAAAGCTCCTCTAGAGCATCCACCGCACCCAGGCCAAGCACCACTGTCGTCACTGTCACCAGCTGCAGCAGCCACCGGTGCTCCATTGAGCGCATCACTACAGGGCTCACCACTGTAACGGAGGAGGGGACCGTGTACACCACGTACTGTCCCCTGGGTAGCGGCCCACATAGCTCACTACGCGGTAGTTCCTCTGGCAGCGGGCCTAGCGTGGGCGGCACTGCCCAGCCCGAGACACCACCTTCAGGAACTAGCCCTAGAGGATCCATCATGGGTTCCACCGTTCCGGTCGCCAGTCCAAGATCCGGTGCCGCTGTCGGGAAGTTTTTGCTCACGAAACTTTTTGGACTTCCCTTAGCGCTTCTCCTCTAGCTTCCGACATTTCATAAAAGTTTACGACATTTTTTGTATCAATTGCAGCCATTGCAGCATCTGTCGCTTCTTTGCACCTCTCTTCCTCTGTTTTAAAGTTCAAATTTACGCAAATATTTGTACTCCCAATGGCTGGCCGGCACTATTTGTAGAAGGCCATGGATGTCCGCGGGTGGTGGAGTGAGATATCTCGCTAAGATAAAAAGGAAGCCTTGCACGCGACTCGCTTGCTAACAAGCCATTAAGCGACAGCGGCAAAGAAATAGGCCACATGAGCACAGAAAGATAAAGGGCAAGTCAAGCCCCGCTGTTCCTTAAAATGTCTTGAGCTTTTTTAAATCCGCGGCTGGTCCCCCTGTGGCGGATAGAAGCAGCAGCCTATTGTTTTTTGCTATCCTAATCCGACACGATGAATGTCCCAAAAGGGGATGCCTGAGCATGAAGATAGAAATTTACGAGCGACGAAGATCCAGAGAACACCGTTACCAGTGTTTCTCAAGCTCCTTTCTGCCCGAAAAAAAGCCGAATACATCTTTTAGTGACTGGAAGTATCTCAGAAAAGTTTTAACATTTTCTTCAAGCTTTTGGCCTCTTTTTGCTGCTTTTCGCCTTTGTCTGAGGTCTCTATTCTTCGCTCGCATGCATTAAGGGGTTTGTTTTCTTTGGGCCTTGTAACATTAGGCCGTCGGAACAAAGAAATCCCCTTCTCTTGCCAGAAAACAAGACTTAACCCATTTCTTCCAGAGCCCTAAGATACCATGTGGTCCATACTGAAGTTCTGGCTTTTTCCGCTCGTGGCTGCGGCAGCCACCACTACCATAACCACCAACACTATCACCGATGCGCTGGCTCTGGGACCAGTGTTGTTCCCAGATGCTGTGACGGTGGAGAGCGGTGTTTACTGGTCGGTAGTACACAACGCAGTCAACGATTTTGACGATACCATCCACAATGACGGGACGTTCGACGTGTCCCTGGGAGGAAGCGCTGCGCTGGCGCCGTTTCTGGTATCGTTCCCAGGGAAGCAGATGATATACAACTCCGGGCAGCTCTTTTTCGGGTCGTTCCAGGCATCAGCGGGCCCAAAATTCAACGTTGACGTAAGCAGTATGTACAACTCCGGCGACTTTTGGCTCAGCAACGAAAGCGGGCTGTCGAGCGCAGTATTCAACATCAATGCGGGTTCTCTCTTAAACAGTGGCATCTTGAGCTTAGTGCTGGACGTGCAAACCACCAGCTATGCCACAATTTTGGGCGGGTCCTTTGCAAATTTGGGCGCCATCTGCCTCCAGAACGTGGCGTGGAACCAACTGAGTTCTGTCGAGAACGGTGGATGTATCGTTGTGGAAGAAAACGCCGTCTTTTTGTGGAACGGAGTGTCGTTCATCACAGACCAGACGGTGCTACTCAAGGGACCGGGCGCTGCTCTAGTGATTGGCCAGCCAGGCGCGAGCTTGAAACTGGTTTTTGGCTACGGCGGCGACAACTTGATTGGTGCACTCGCCCCCATCACCGCTGTCTCCTACGCGGGCAGCTCGTTGGAGGTCACCATTGGCGGAAAGGTTAGTACCTTAGGAATCGGTTCCGGATACACGGGGGCATTCCTAGTGGTGCCCTTTGTTTCTCAGGGCACTACCATCGCAGCTGGGGCTGTTTCCTATAGCGGGCCGGTCCCCACGGCGGCAGGACCGGCAGTTTGTCAATGCCTGCCCGTGCCCACCAGTGTTCCGGGGGAAACCATTAGCAGCAGTTCTCTGAGTAGCAGCAGTTCTCTGATCAGTTCTCTGAGCAGTTCTCTGAGCAGTTCTCTGAGCAGCAGCAGCCCTTTGAGCAGTTCTCTGAGCAGTTCTCTGAGCAGCAGCAGTTCTCTGAGCAGCAGCAGCCCTCTGAGCAGCTCTCTGAGCAGCAGCAGCCCTCTGAGCAGCTCTCTGAGCAGCAGTTCTCTGATCAGTTCTCTGAGCAGTTCTCTGAGCAGTTCTCTGAGCAGCAGCAGCCCTTTGAGCAGTTCTCTGAGCAGTTCTCTGAGCAGCAGCAGTTCTCTGAGCAGCAGCAGCCCTCTGAGCAGCTCTCTGAGCAGCAGCAGCCCTCTGAGCAGCTCTCTGAGCAGCAGTTCTCTGATCAGTTCTCTGAGCAGTTCTCTGAGCAGTTCTCTGAGCAGCAGCAGCCCTTTGAGCAGTTCTCTGAGCAGCAGTTCTCTGAGCAGCAGTTCTCTGAGTTTTCTGTATTGCACTTCTAGCTCTGCTCCTAATATCACTCCAAGCAGCACTTCCAGCACCAGCACTTTCAGCAGCAGCTCATTTGATGGTTCCACCAGCATAACCAGCACCAGTAATACCCCCACACTTTCGAGCAGCAGCAGCTCTAGCAGCACCAAGAGCTTCTTCAGCAGTGGATCGACCACCTCCAAGACACACTCCATATTTCCCTCCAGCAGTGGATCAAATTCAGCCACCGCCCCAACAGCATCACCGCGACCATGGACTTTCTCTTCCTGGGCCCACTACTCAAACACAACAAGTGCTTCCAGTTCCATGGAACCTACCGGTCTGGCCACCCTCCCTGACAATGGGGAACTGATGATTGTCACGACCACAGAAGCATTTCAAAAGACGACAACGCCGGAGGCAATAGCGCCAGAAACAACAGCGCCAGAAATAACAGCACCAGAAATAACAGCAGCAGAAACAACAGCCTTAGCCACAGGGAGTATAGACAGCGCCAACCTGAGATTTCCGTCGGTGCTGGTGGTTATCCCCATCGCCTCTGCTAGCCCTGGAGGTGCGTTGCAGGGCATGGCTAATCCTGCACATATTTCGCTTCCTCTCCTATTGCTCGGGCTTTTCGCTTTATTTTTTTAGATTTGCAGCTTAAAGTACAAAGACGTGGCACTATCTGCTGCGCGTTACTGCACGAACGCCGCAGCGGCAGCGTTTTCTATTTTGGGGCTTGCAATGCACACACACCTTATGTACTATATTATTTTATAGATTTGCAGTCGTATATTATGTAGGCATACGGTGAGGAGGTCTGACAACAACAAAAATCTGTGCAGTTTCTAATCAGGGGAGGATCGGGAGGGAAAGCTTCTGCGCCTAGGTGCGAATACATCTAAAGTACCTACAGAGACAAAAAGACTAACGATAAGAAACAGTTGGCAAATGAACTAGTGATGGAACAAGATATTGATGACTAACAAAGAAACGGTAGTTGCTAAAAAGATATGTTTATCCAGCTGCCAGACTTTACAAAACTTTTAGGTACCTCTCCATTCAAAAATTCTCAGAACTACGAATTTTCTGAACATTGGGACTCTATCCAGTTGGGATTAGAATCCTCTCCAGCTTCTCACCTGGGACCCAGCTCATCTAAGGTGCGATTCTGATAGAGATTGCCAAGAAAATGCTTTGCGGCTCAATAAGCCTTATTCCCCAGAGAAGTTTATTTTGAGCCACCTTGTCTTCCGTATTTGCTTTCGTTTATATTTTCAGCCACCGTCGCTACAATCGTATGACCACAGCAGGCCGCCCTATTTTTAAGCCTCTCATTCCCCTTCTTCCCTTTTCCTCTTTGCTTCGTTAGCTCCCATTATCCTGCACTTCAATACCCCTGCCTCACCTCCCATCTCTCATTGCACATCACCAACGCTCTCTCCCTCCACGCTATGGAGCTCCTTGCAATTTTGGCACTTGCCTCCGCCGTTCTGCTGACACATATCTCCTCAAACACCGTTTCTGATGGGCCCATCACGCTTCCAGACGACGCCGTTATCATTGACGACGCCATCTACTGGGCCATCTGGAACAACCCAAATACCCAGTTCGCCCTGTCGGTGCAAAATTTGGGCGAGCTCTACGTTACCCAGGACGATGCTTCCGCTGCGTTGCTGGTGTCTTTTGCCGACTCCAGCTCGTCATTTGACAATTCGGCGAGAGCGGTGTTCCGTTCCATCAGCTCCAGCCACGGGCCGCTGTACTCGTTCACCCTCGACACCTTTTCCAATCTCAACAGCGTCTGGCTCCTAGCCGACGACGGTTACAACTCCGCTTCTTACTCCATTGATGTGCTGACTCTTCTGAATGGCGGGCTCATCTACCTTCACTCAGACGTCCAGCAGCCCGAGTACGCGCACATAGCAGCCTCCAACTTCGACAACTACGGGCTCATCTCGCTCACAAACATTGCGTGGGAGCAGCTGACAGCAATTGGGGGCGGCGGCTGCATTGATGTGGGGACCGGTGCAGCTTTCATCACCAACGGTGACGTCGTGGGCTCCACCGTGTACCTCAGCGGCCCGTCGTCGGTGCTAATGATTGAGACGGCCGGTCTGCCCATCACCGTGGTGGGCTTTGGCGGCGGTAACGTTATAAGCACTTTCTCGGGGATCAATGGTGAGTATACCGCCACACTGCTTACGCTCTATGTTAACGGTGCTGAACAAGTCATCAATTTCATTGGCTCGTATTCGTACATGTACGTATCGTCCTTCGAATTCAACGGCGTGGAATACAACACTGTGGCCGCCACAGAAGTTCCAGCCAATGCTATTCCCCCAGCCCAGTGCGGTGTGTACCAGGAGCCTGCCGATGCCCCGGCCCCAGCCCCCACCAGCTCAGCAAGCAGCTCAGCAAGCAGCTCCAGCAGTGCCAGCAGCTTCAGTGCATCCTCTGAATCTTCCAGCGCAAGCTCAAGTTCCAGCTCTTCAACAGGAACGAGCTTTACAGGCTCTTCGGTCAGTTTTTCTGCCAGTTCCTCTGCCATTTCTTCTACAACCTCAGCGTCCTCAGGTAGCCCTAGCAGCACGGAGAGAAGCACAGCGGAGAGCTCTAGTTTTAACAATAGCTCAGGAAGCAGCACTGGGGGAAGCACCAGCACCAGCAGCTCCAACAGCTCAACTCCCTCGCTCTCTACCAGCACTCCGACCTCCAGTGCTGAAACAACCAGCGTGGACTCAACTGCATCCAGTGCATTTTCCACTGCCAGCTCCAGCAGCAGCTCAGCAGGGATCAGTACTGGTGCCCAAAGCTCTAGTGCCAGCAGCCCTTCAAGTAATAGCTCTGGCTCAGCTTCCCAAAACACCGGCACCCCAAGTGGCAGTTCCGCCAGAAGCTCCAACGGATCATCAGCTGTGAGCGTGCTCCAAACTTCCAGCTCCAGCGTCTCCCCTCTCTCTCCCACTGAATCCCCAAGCCACGGTACGTCCCACAGATCCACAGGCTCAACCAGCGGCCCTGGAATCTCAAGTACCCCGAGCTCTGGGCTCTCTCGGAGCAGCCTCGGCTCCAAAACAGCGCCAAACTCCAGCCCTGGGCCCACCACCACCACCACCTCCCTCCGCCACACCACCGTCACCGTCACCTCGTGCTCCCACGGCCACTGCTCGGAAATCCTTGCCACACCACTGACCGTCACCAAAGAATCTACCACTTACACCACGTACTGCCCTCTCACTGAGGGCTCCTCTAGAGCCTCCAACGCCCCCTGGCGGAACTCCACTGTCGTCACCGTCACCGGCTGCAGCAGCCACCGGTGCTCCATTGAGCGCATCACTACAGGGCTCACCACTGTAACGGAGGAGGGGACCGTGTACACCACGTACTGTCCCTTGGGCGGCAGCTCGCACACCTCTCCGGGAGGTGGCGCCCTTGGTGGCTCCCCTGGCGGTGGCCCTCGCAGCCAAGAACGACCACAGATTTCACCTGCAGGAATATCTACCCCTGCAGGCACCCCATCGGCTTTGGTTCCGGTCGCCAGCACTAGTTCCGGAGGCGCCGTCCAGAAGATTTTTCCCATGCAGCTTCTTTGGCTTACTTTAGCCCTCCTTCTTTAAACTTTCCTTTTTTTCCGAAATTCAGCAACCTTTTATTGCATCCGTTGCAACAGTTGCAGCCATCGCAGCCATTGCACCATCTCTCGCTTCTGTGCATCAATTTTCCTTCTTCTTTGTTCACAATTTCATATTTACGTTGAACACTCGTAGTTCAACGGTCGACCCGCGCCATTTTCATCTAGAAACCACGGGATGAATCGCCGGCCGTCGTATGATGCTCGCATCTCGCCAAGGGAGGCGCAGAGAAAATTTGCTCCAACGGTCGCACGTGACGTCGCTACGCTAGCGAGGCAGCGACATCAGAGTGGGGGCCCCGGGTGCAAAAAACGTGAAAAGAAGGAATAACCCCCAAGCGTTCTCAAAATGCCGTTAACTTTTCTGGACTATAGGCAGATCTCCCGAGGCGGAAAGAAACGTCAGCCGTTGGCTTCCCCTGCTCCTAATCGCCTTCGATGAGTGTTCCCAATCGGGAAGCGAGCGCGTAAAGAAGAAAATTTACGAGGGAACAAATCCGGACGAGAATACCAGGGCCGGCGTTTCTCTAGCCCTGGGAGGCCATTCGACCCCAAAAATAAAGTAGGAGAATCCAGTAGTGGTCAGAAAACTTCTGCCAATGTTTGGACTATTTTGCGCCTCTTTCCGCCGTTTTCCGCCACTTTCGCCTTTTTCTAGGCTCTCTTAGCCTTCGCTCGCTTGCCGGGGAATTATTTTCCCATGTCTGGGCTATCAGTCGGTCCGCCGGGCAAAAATCTTCCCATCTCTAACCAGATGACAAAATTGTTTTCCCATTCTTCTTCCAAAGTCCCAGTGCACTCATGAGGTCCATGCTGAAGTTCTGGCTTTTTCCGCTCGTCGCAGCCACCGCCGCCACCACCATAACCACCAACACTGTCACCGATGCGCTGGTTCTGGGCCCAGTGTTGTTCCCAGACGCTGTGACGGTGGAGAGCGGTGTTTACTGGTCGGTTGTGAACAACGCAGCCAACGCCTTTCACGGTGCTATCGACAATTACGGCTCGTTCTACGTTTCACTGGGAGGAAGCGCTACGCTGGCGACGTTTCTGGTGTCGTTCCCAGGAGAGCTGACACTCTACAACTCCGGGAAGCTCTTCTTCGGGTCGTTCCAGGCATCTTCGGCCCCAAATTTTGACATTGACGTCGGCAGCATGTACAACGCCGGCAGCATTTGGCTCAGCAATGGCGGCGGGCAGTCGGGCACGGTGTTCAGCATCGTGGCGGGCTCCCTCTTCAACGACGGCACCTTGAGCTTAGTTCTGGACGTGCCAACAACCGGCTACGCTACCATTTCGGGCGGATCCTTTGCCAATTTGGGCGCTATCTGTCTCCAGAACGTCGCGTGGGACCAGCTGAGCTCCGTCGAGGACGGCGGGTGCATCTCAGTGGGCGAAAACGCCGCCTTTTTGTGGAACGGAGTGTCATACTCCACCGACCAGACGGTGCTACTTACTGGACCTGGGGCAGCGGTAGTGATCGGTCAGCCAGGCGCAGGCTTGGCGCTGGTCTTGGGCTATGGCGGAAGCAATTTGATTGGTGCGCTCGCCCCCATCACCGCTGTCTCCTACACTGGCAGCTCGTTGAAGGTCACCATCGGTGGAAAGGTCAGCACCTTGGGAATAGGCTCTGGGTACACGGGAGTGTTCCTGGTGGTGCCTTATGTTTTTCAGGGCACTACCATTGCAGAGGGAGCGGTCTCGTATAGCGGGGCGGTCCCCACGGGGACATTGACGGCGGCTTGTCTGTGCGTGCCTGTTCCTACCACCATTCCAGGGGTGACCATCAGCAGCACCAGCAGTAGCTCTCTGAGCACTGCGACCAGGAGCAGCAGCGTGACGAGTTCGCTGCGTTCCAGCAGTTCCAGTACGGACACTCTGAGTTCTACGAGCAATAGCTCCAGCTCCATCGCTAGCAGCAGTAGCTCTAGTTCCGGTACCCTGAGCTCTACCAGCAGCAATAGCTCTCTGAGCTCCTCCACTGACAGCAGTAGCTCTTCAAGTTACACGCCTAGCTTGCTGTCCTCTAGAGCCAGCTCTAGCAGCAGTATTCAGGTGAGCTCCAGTGCTAGCAGTGGCACTAGCTCTACTACCCACAGCAGTAGCTCTCTGGGTCCTACTGCTAGCCCCAGCAGCGGGCCTCTGGGCTCCAGTGCCAACTCTGGCAGCAGTTCTCAAAGTACAATCAGCAGTTCGTTCAGCTCTACCGCTGGTTCCACCGGGTCCAGTATCAGCACTCTGAGGCCCACTGCTAGCAGTTCTCAAGACTCCAGCTCTCTGAGGTCCAGCGCTAGCAGCAGCATCTCTCTGACCTCTAGTGCTAGCAACTACAGTTCTCTTAGTTCCAGTGCCAGCACTAGCAGCAGCTTACTGAGCATTTCACTGAGTTTCACCGCTAGAACTCTGACCAGCTCGCTGAGCTTAAGTACTAGCAGCAGCAGCAGTTGCTCTCAGAACAGCTCTCAGAGTGTAACTTGCAGCAGCAGCTCTCAAGACACCAGCAGCAGTGCCGACACTCTGAGCTCCACCGGCGGTAGCTCTAGCTCCAGCGCTAGCAGCAGCAAGCTGCTGAGTTTCAGTGCCAGTCAGAGCAGCAGCTCTCAGAGCTCCATCGCTAGCAGCAGCTCCGGTAGCTATAGCCTGGGCCGCTCCACGGCCGACTTTGGAACGAGCTCCACTAGCAGCGACTTTAGTGACTCCACCATTGCAACCAATGGCCCTAGCTACACAGTCCCTAGCAGTTCCTGCTCTGGCAGTTTAACCTCTAGCAGCTCCAGCTCCACTTCCAGTTCCAGTTCCAGCTTCAGCTCCATCGGAAGTTCCAGCAGCTCCGAAAGCTCCAGCTCTCAAAGCTCAAGCATCGTTTCTAGAACATCCAGCAGTGACAGCTTTTTGAGCACCGCTACCAGCGTCAGCGTATTCAGCAGTAGCAGCTACACTCCTCGAGCCTCAGACTCTGACAGCACCAGCGCCAGCTTTTCCTCAGTCTCTAAGACCATTGCCCCCGAAGACCCTCGCGGCAGCTCAAGTGCTGGACCCAGTGGCAGCTCCACCTCTCAGCTCACTGTCACTTTCAGCACAGGCTCCAGCTCTAGCACCGCCCTGCCGCTGAACGGTTCCAGCAGCCCTCTGAGCAACAGCCATATGGAAACAAGGACCAGCTCTCTGGATTTCAGTTCTGCTCCCAGTTCTGCTCCCAGTTCTGCTCCCAGTTCTGCTCCCAGTTCCGTTTCCAGCAGCACCAGCAGCAGCCCTGCTGAGTTCATCAGCAGTTCCAACTCATCTGGGTCCTTCAGCATCTCCACCACCACCAGTTTCAGAGATCCCCCTACGCTTTCAAGCAGCAGCAGCAGCAGCAGCAGCAGCTCTAGCAGCGTCTCTCAAAATGACAGCTTCAGCAACACAGCTAGCGCCCACAGTAGTAGCTCGACCGCCACAAAGTCACACCCACCATTTCCCTCCGGCACCGACTCAAGTGCCAGCACCGCCAGCACCACCACAGCATCCACAAAAGCCACCAGCTCCAGTGATCCAAGCAGTAGAGTTTCCTCCCTCACAGTTTCTCCGACTCTCAGTACCCTGACCCTGTCTAGCAGTTCACCCGCCCACAGCTCAGGACCCAGTGCAGCTCCTACCTCGGGCATTTCGGTATCTACCATCAGCGTCCCAACGGCGTCACCTCGCACCTCGATATTCTCTTCCCGGCCCCACTATTTGAACAAAACAAGAGCCTTCAGTTCCGTGGGACCTAGCGGGATGGCCACATTGCCAGAGAGTGGGGAGCTGGTGGTAGGAGCAACCACACAACCAACGACCACAGCCACCAGAGCCCCAGACACGACAGCTCCAGAGACGATAGTCCCAGAGACGATAGTCCCTCAAGTAACGGCCCTGGAGACCGCCCCAACGCCAGGATCACCCAGCAGCGTCACCCTGAAACTTCCGCCGGTCCCGCTGGTTGTACCTGCTGGCTCAGGAGGTCCTGGAGAGCCGTCGCGGAGCCTGGCGAACGATATGCGCTTTTCGCTCCCTCTCCTAATGCTCGGGCTTTCCGCCTCGTTCTTTTAGCGCGCGGTAATTCGCGCGTATATCGGCCGCGCGTATTGCATATACGCTGCAGTGTCTTCTATTTCGGGGCTTGCATCACGCCCCACCTTATGTACGAGAATATTTTATAGATTTGCAGCCATATATTATGTAGCTATAGGGTGAGCAGATTCAGACAAGGACGACAAACAACGCAGGTTCTGTCGGGAGAGGGTTGAGAGGGAAGCTTTAGCGACTTGCTACGGGTAAGTCGGTGGAGCAGACAGAATCAAAACGCCAATAAACTGTGAAAAATAACATAGGAGAGCAAACTATTGACAAAAACAAAAAAACTGTAGTAGATGAAAAATTGGTGAATCAAGAAATATATAAAGATTATTTGAGATGCAAAAGGCTGAGGAATGTAATCGGAACTTTCGGGAATATTTTTGGTCCTTTCGGCTATTTTCAGCCATATTTATTCGATTTCGGGAGTATTTTTGCCTCTTGTTATCGTTGCACGTCTATTGTGGTCGATTCACCCCACCTATTCGAGAGATATTTTTTTGATTTTCGGGCGAGCCTTGCATCGTAAATAAAGTCATGAGGTAGCGCATCGTGCAGTTTGACCGTCTTAGATCTCGTTCTAGCTGCCGCCCAAACAAAGTAAATTAGCACTTTTGGACTGCCACCACTTTCAGAGCTTGTTGCGCCGAATATTGCAGTGCCAACATTTTTAACTTCAGATTTTCTCCCGTGCTCTGCGACCCTGGTTCTCACCGTTTTCATCGTATGACAATTTAAGCTTCTAACAAGACACGCACAATACGACATCAGATGCGGCTGACTAGATTGTGAACTCGAGCAGAGGGCAGCTTTTAAGAAGCCATAAGCCCAAATTCTCTTCACCATCACGCAATGAAGCTCTTCCAAACTTTGGCGCTTGCATCCGCAGTGCTCCTGACGGAAATCTCTTCAAACACTGTTTCAAATGGCCCCATAACGCTTCCGGACGATGCTATAACCATTGACTCCGGCGTCTACTGGTCAATCTTGGACAACCCCGAGGTCCAGTTTGCCCTGGACCTCACGAACAACGGCCAATTTTTTGAGTCGTATGAAGGTGACTCTTACTTGCTGGTGTCCTTTGCAGACGCCAGCTCGTCACTCGCAAACTCGGGCTCGATGGTGTTTCGCTCGATAGAGTCGAACCAGGGCCCCCTGTACGATCTCAGCCTCAGTTCGCTCGAGAACTTCGGTAAGCTTTGGTTTACCAGCGAGGACGGTTACGATTCGGCCACCTATTCTATAGATGCTGATTCTCTTGTGAACCACGGCTCCATCTACCTCCACACGACCGTTCAGCAGGTCGACCACGCCCATCTCAGCTCCGTCGACCTCGACAACTACGGGCTCATTTCGTTCACCAATGTTGTGTGGGAGCAGCTGTCGGCTATCAACCAGCCGGGGTGCATTAATGTGGGTGCCAATGCCATTTTCTATGCAAAGGGAGGTGATGCTATCGGATCCACTGTGTACCTTAGTGACCCCTCATCGGTGTTAGTGTTCGATGAGGTCACCAACCCCGTGAGTGTGGTGGGATTCGGCAACGGTAACATCATTGCAACAACCGCCCTGCTCTCTGGTTCTATTTCCTCCACCTACATTGAGCTTAATATCAACGGCCAGACGCAGCTTATCAACCTTGTCGGCACCTACGATCTTGCTTATATTGATCTGCGGACGTTTTACCTCAACAACGTGGAATATACTGGACTCGTCTTTAATTATCCTCTTCCTGACAATTCTGTTTTGCCAGAGGTCTGTGGCGTGTACCAGGATCCACCCGAGGTGCCCATTCCAGTCAGTTCAAGCTCTAGTACTAGCTCTAGCGCTAGTTCCAGTGCCAGCACTAGTTCCAGTGCCAGCACTAGTTCCAGTGCCAGATCTAGCAGTTCCAATTCTAGTAGCAGTAGCTCAGAGAGTACCAGCTCAAGTGCAAGCTCAGTCCTCAGCCCCAGCTCAGAGAGCAGCTCTGGACAGACTTCTAGCAGCAGCAGCAGCAGCAGCAGCAACCTGGCTACCACCTCAGAAAGTTCCAGCTCCAGCTCGAGTGGCACCTCCAGCTCCGGCTCCGGTAATATTGGAACCATCTCATCTACTGGAAGCTCTACGGGAAGCTCAGCCAGCTCCACAGAAAGCTCCACAGAAAGCTCCACAGAAAGCTCCGCCCAAAGATTTACAGGAAGCTCTACGGAAAGCTCTACGGAAAGCTCAGCTAGCTCGACAGTGAGCTCTTCGAACTCCACAGAAAGGTCTGCTGAAAGCTCCACCCAAAGTCCCACCCAAAGCTCCACTCAAAGCTCCACTCAAAGCACAAGCTCTGGATCAACAAGCGCCAGTTCCACTAGCTCCCTGACCAGTGCCACAGGCAGCACTTCGCAACTGTCCAGTACCAACAGCCAACCCAGCAGTTCAACTAGCGGTTCAGAAGGCAGCGGCCACCCCACATCTACCAATACCCACACCGATATTTCCATCACCGTCGTCACCATCACCTCGTGCTCGGACCACCACTGCACCAAGGTGCCTGTCATGACCGGCCTCACCACAGTCACCGAAGAGTACATCACCTACACCACCTACTGTCCTCTCACAGGGGAAACAAAATCTCTGGCCCCAACTGTAACCGTCCCCGAGACTACAGTCATCACCGTGGTCTCTTGCTCCGCCCACCACTGCACAAAGGCGCGGGTGACCACTGGGCTCACCACAGTGACCATGGAAGGTACAGTGTATACCACATACTGTCCATTGGCGGAGAAGACTAAGACATCTTCTCCGAAAACTGGAAAAGAGACTACCTCTACCCGCAAATATACCAGCAATGCTGGTCGGACTACTGAAACTGGAGCCGCTGGAGGTGCTACTGGAACGACTGGTCCCTTCACCGCTCCAACAACCGCCGCAAAAACCAGCTCCGTAAGCGCTGCCGTTACTTCTTCTGTGATGCTGGGACTGGCCGGCGCTTTAAAAGGCTCATTTTTTGTCTTACTTGTAAGCATTCTTGCTGTGATTTAGACGACAGAGTAAGAGATTCGTTCATGAATAGAGAGTTGAATCCAAAGGCACTGGAATTGATGTGAAGTACCAATGCCGAGACGGGCTCTCTTTGTCTGGTGGAAGCCGAGGGTCACTCAGATATTATTTAGCGCTCTCTAATATATTTTCTGTCTCGACGTATTCTTATTCTACACATAGCCTTTGCCTCGTATCTCGTACCACAGCGTATCGACACCACATCACAAAGGTGCGGCTGGGTAACCGCCTGAGAGCTCAGAAAATAGTTTTTCTGTTTGTTTGTTCATCTTCTTTTGAGCTTATTTTCAATAGCCCCGCTAATAGACCCATCGTATGACAATAAAGCATTGGAGCGGACGGAGTGCCGCCCTGCCCTGGAGTCTATATCAATAAGCTTTTCCCTATTTTCTTCCTCTCTGCTTTTTTCTTATTTGTTCTTCTTCTTATCCTCTCGTTAATCTCATTCACGATGAAGCTGCTCACCATCTTGGTGCTTGCTTCCACCGTGCTCCTGACAGAAATCTCTTCAAACACAATTTCAAATGGCCCCATAACTCTTCCGGACGATGCCATCACTATCGACTCCGGCGTGTACTGGTCTATCTGGAACACCCCCGAGACCCAGTTCGCCCTGGACCTCACGAACAACGGCGAATTCTTTGTGTCGTACGAAGGCGACTCCCACTTGCTGGTGTCCTTTGCAGACACCGGCTCGTCACTCGTGAACTCGGGCCCGATGGTGTTCAGCTCGATAGAGTCCAACCGGGGCCCCCTGTATGATTTAAGCTTGAGCACTTTTGATAATCTCGACAGTCTTTGGTTTACCAGCGAGGACGGTTACGATTCGGCCACCTATTCTATTGTTGCTGATTCGCTTGTGAACAGCGGAAAGATCTACCTCCAGTCGACGGCTAAGCCGTACGACAACGCTCAGCTCAGTTCCGCTAACCTCGACAACTACGGGCTCATTTCGTTGAACAACGTCGTGTGGGAGCAGCTGTCGGTTATTAACCAGGAGGGGTGCATTAATGTGGGCTCCAATGCCATTTTCTACGCCAAGGGAGGTGATTCCATTGCGTCCACTGTGTATCTCAGTGACCCGTCGTCGGCGATCATATTCGATGAAGTCACCAGCCCCGTCACCGTGGTGGGATTTGGTAACGGTAACGTTATTGCGACAACATCCACCGGGTTTTCCGCCACCTTCTACCCCACATACATAGAGCTTTATATCAACGGTCAAACACAGACGATCACCTTAGTGGGCACCTTTAATCTTGGGTATGCCAATCTTGGCTCCGTTACACTCAACAATGTGGAATACAATGGATGGGCCTACGATGCTCCTCCTCCTGACAGCTCCGTACCAGAGGCATGTGGTGTGTACCAGGATCCTCCCGTGGCGCCAAGCTCTAGCAGCCCGAGCTCTAGTTCTAGTACAAGCACCAGCACCAGCAGCTCGAGCTCTAGTTCCAGCAGTTCCAGCACAAGCTCAACCGCGAGCTCAACCGCGAGCTCAACCGCGAGCTCAACCGAGAGCTCAACCGCGAGCTCAACCGAGAGCTCAACCGCGAGCTCAACCGAGAGCTCAACCGAGAGCTCAACCACGAGCTCCACCTCTAGCAGCAGCTCCAGCTCCAGTACCTCAGAGACTAGTCACAGTTCTTCCAGCGGTAGCACCAGCAGCAGTCTGACCACTACCTCGGAAAGCACCACCAGCTCCTCAAGCTCAGGCACCAGTAGCTCCGGAACTACGTCCACAGAAAGCTCTACGGGAAGCTCAGCCAGCTCTACAGTGAGCTCTTCTCAAAGCACCACCTCTGAGATAACAAGTGCAAGCTCTGCCGGCTCTCTGACCAGTACCACAAGCAGCACTTCGCAGTCATCCACTGGAAGTTCAGAGTCCAGCAGCTCCACCAGCAGCTCGGAAAGCACCTCTACTTCCACCGAGACCCACACCGATATTTCCACCACCGTTGTCACCATCACCTCGTGCTCAGACCATCACTGCACCAAGGTGCCGGTCAGGACCGGACTCACCACAGTCACCGAAGAGTACACCACCTACACCACCTACTGTCCTCTCAGTGAGGAGACAAAGTCTTTGGCCCCAGAGAGCACTGTAACCGTCCCCGAGACCACAGTCATCACCTTCGTCTCTTGCTCCGCCCACCACTGTACCAAGGGGCGGGTGACCACTGGGCTCACCACAGTAACCAAGGGAAGTAAAGTGTACACCACGTACTGTCCATTGACAGAAAAAACTAAGACAACAGCTCCAGAAACTGGAAAAGAAACTGGCTCTACTCACCAAGATACCACCACCGCTGCTCCGGTCACGGGAACTGGAAGCGCTGCTCCCTTCACCTCCCCATCCACCGCCCCATCCACCGGCGCCTCCACTGGCCCTGTGAGCGCTACCGTCCAGTCTTCTGTGTTACTGGGACTGGCCAGTATCGTAAAAGGCACGTTTTTTGTTTTACTTATGAGCATTCTTGCTGTGATTTAGACAGCAGATTGACAGTTCACTTCGACTACCCAGAGGAAATGGACACTGGACTCGATGTGAATATAGGAAGTACCAGTGCCCGACAGGCTCTTTGCAGCTGTTTAGGGGCCGGTTATTACTTAGCGCCCTCTAGTGCATTTTTTGCCACAGCGTATTCTCGATCCCCGCATCCCTTTGCTTCGTATCTCATACCAGTCGTATTTTATACCACATCGTATCTCAGGCCAAATTGTACCGACTCCGCATCACAAGATGCGGCTGTGTAACCGCCTGGGACTGAAAAAATAGTTTATTTCGTAACGATTTTGTATATCTCCTATTCAGATTATTTCTCAACTGCCCCGCTGTCATATCTATCGTATGACCCCGTTGACACATTAAATCCGGAGTTGGGGCCACTTGCCCGGGAGCCTATGTTATTTTCCCATTTCTTAATTTCTTCCTCCCATTTTCCTTTTCTTAGCCATCCTTTTTCTCTTCTTATCCTTTCGTAAATATATTCTTAACGATGAAGTCTCTCACTATTTTGGTGCTCGTCTCCGCAGTGCTCCTGACGGAAATATCTTCAAATAAGGTTTCAAATGGCCCAATAACGCTTCCGGACGACGCCATAACCATCGACTCGGGAGTCTACTGGTCAATCTGGGACAACCCCGAGACCCAGTTCGCCCTGGACCTCACGAACAACGGTGAGTTCTTTGAGTCGTATGAAGGTGACTCTTACTTGCTGGTGTCCTTTGCAGACGCCAGCTCGTCACTAGCAAACTCGGGCCCGATGGTATTTCGCTCGATAGAGTCAAACCGGGGCCCCCTGTACGATCTCAGCCTCAGTTCACTCGAGAACTCCGGTAAGCTTTGGTTTACTAGCGAGGACGGATACGATTCGGCCACTTACTCTATAGCGGCTAGTTTGCTTGTGAATAGTGGAGCTATCTATCTTCACTCGACAGTTCAGCAGACCGACAACGCTCAGCTCAGTTCCGCCAACTTTGACAACTACGGGCTCATTTCATTGGACAACATCGTGTGGGAGCAGCTGTCGGTTGTTAACCAGGGGGGGTGCATTAACGTGGGCCCTAATTCTATTTTCTATGCCAAGGGAGGGAATGCTATCGGATCCACTGTGTACCTCAGTGACCCCACGTCGGCGATCGTGTTCGATGAAGTCACCAGCCCTGTCACCGTGGTGGGATTTGGTAACGGTAACATCATTGCGATGACGTCCACCTTTTCCGGCGGATTCTTCGAAACGTTCGTAGAGCTTTTTTTTGACGATCAGACGCAGAAGGTCAACTTAATTGGCACCTACAACTATGATGCGGCTTCTATAGGGACAGTTAAACTCAACAACGTGGAATACACTGGATATGTCTACAATCCTCCTGTTCCTGACGATTCCATTCTACCGGAGGCATGTGGCGTGTATCAGGACCCTCCTGTGGCTCCCTCGAGCAGTTTGAGCTCCAGTTCTAGCAGTTCGAGCTCCAGCTCCAGCAGTTCTAGCACCAGTTCCAGCAGTTTGAGCTTTAGTCCTAGCACCAGTTCCAGCAGTTTGAGCTTTAGTCCTAGCAGCTCCATCTCCAGCTCTAGCAGCTCCAGCAGCTCCAGCTCTGCCAGCAGTAACTCGATTGATAGCGCCAGTTCTAGCCCTAGTTCCAGCACTAGCTCAACTGAGAGCCCAGCTGCCAGCTCCAGTTCTAGTTTCAGATCCAGCTCTGCCAGCAGTAACTCGATTGATAGCGCCAGTTCTAGCCCTAGTTCCAGCACTAGCTCAACTGAGAGCCCAGCTGCCAGCTCCAGTTCTAGTTTCAGATCCAGCTCTGCCAGCAGTAACTCGATTGATAGCGCCAGTTCTAGCCCTAGTTCCAGCACTAGCTCAACTGAGAGCCCAGCTGCCAGCTCCAGTTCTAGTTTCAGATCCAGCTCCGGCGGCTTTGAGAGCAGCACTAGTCAGAGCTCTTTCAGCAGTCTCACCAGCAGCAGTCTGGCCACCACTTCAGAAAGCTCGAGCAGCCCAGAAGGTTCCAGCACAGCCAGTTCGAGCGGCTCCACCAGCTCGGGTACTAAAAGCTCCGGAGACATCTCGTCTACAGAAAGCTCACCGAGAAGCTCAGGCAGCTCAGCAGTGAGCTCTACAGTGAGCTCCACAAAAAGCTCCACGCAAAGCTCCACCTCTGGATCAACAAAAGCCAGCTCCGCCAGCCCACTGACCAGTGTCACAGACAGCACGTCGCAGTCATACAGCACCAGCAGCCAACCTAGCAGTCCATCCAGCGGCTCAGACGGCACAGCCTCCACTTCCACCGACACTCACACCGAGATTTCCACCACCGTTGTCACCATCACCTCGTGCTCGGACCACCACTGCTCCAAGGTGCCTCTCACCACCGGACTCACCACCATCACCGAAGAATACACCACCTACACCACCTACTGTCCTCTCAGTGAACAGACAACAAAGACCACAGAATTCCACCCAGAGAGCACTAAAGCTTCCCCTGTTACTACCACCATTACCCCAGAACCCACCCCCACTCTCCCTGAGACCACCGTCGTCACCGTGACCTCGTGTTTTGACCACCACTGCTCTAAACAGCGGGTGACTAATGGACTCACCACAGTGACGGAAGGTGTCTCGGTCTACACGACGTACTGTCCATTAGAAGAGACATCAAAGAAGAAGGAGGGTCCGGCAGAAACAGGAACTGGCACTGCTGCATCTGGCAGCACTAGCATTAGCACAGGCACTAGCACAGGCACTAGCACAGGCACTAGCACAGGCACCATAGGTACCACAGGCACCGTCGCACCTGGCGAAACTTCCACTGGCTCTGGAAACGCAGCATCAGTCTCTATAGTGTCGCTGGGACTGGCCAGCACCATACGAGGTACACTTTTTGTTTTAATTGCAAGCATTCTCGCAGTGATTTAGTGATGCGGATTCAATCAACTCACTACGAAAGTTGACACTACTGGCTAGAACCTGATATTGTTGAGTCCAAAGTGACCATAGCCGGGAAGATAACCAAGGTATTAATATTATGCAATATTTATCAGCGGCTAGAAGGCGCAAGGATAGTTGGACCTAGTAATTGCGCGCCCTATCTTTTAAATCTTTTGGACCACGTTCAGCAAATTTCACTAGTTTACATAATATCCACTTAATATTGAATATCTCCATAATTTCTATATTTCCATTTTGCATATTTGCATATTCACATATTGTATATCTCCGAAGTATTCAGTATTTACCCATCAATATATTCGTGTTTTCCGTAATTTATACCCACTTTTCCTTATTCATCTATCTCCGCATTTTCCGTATCTCGCACTTACTTACGGCTTTATCGCGTCACTTTTGCATCCCGCCGCACCAACCGCAGTGTCGCAAACGTGCGGCTATGCTGCCGCCCGAGAAATAGGCTATTTTGGACGGCCAAACGAAGCCGGGGTACAGCAAAAATATGCAATGCTCCCGAAAAAATTCCGCTTTCGACTTCACGCCCGCCCTTTTTTCCACTTTTCTCTCTTTCTCTTCTTTTCTCGCCTCCTCTTATATCTTCCTCTTCTTTATCTTTTCCTCACCGCTCAGTTTATACCATGAAACTTCCCACTATATTGGCTCTAGCCTCCACGGTACTTCTGCTGAATACCCACTGCCATCTCTGTTGGGGAACCCATGTATCTCTCCAATGACGAGATTATCGTCGACTCCGGTGTCTACTGGTCAATCTTCAACAACCGGGAGACTGAGTTTTCCCTGAGCCTTCAAGTTGAGGGCCAATTTTTTTTAACGCAAGACGACGATTCAGCCAGTTTGCTGGTGTCTTTTTCAGACCCTAGCTCGTCTTTCTCTAACGACGGCCAGTCGGTGTTCAGCTCGCTGGAATCCAGCGACGGCCCGTCCTACTCGTTTGCCGTTTCCGATTTTGAAAACACTGGTAGTATATGGCTCACCAGCGAGGATGGCTACGACTCAGCCGTCGTATCTATCACCCCCAATGACTTTCAAAACAGCGGCACCATCTACCTCCTGCTGAACGTTCAGCAGACCACCTTTGCTCAAATTTCGGGCTCTTCTGTGACCAACCTGGGGCTTATTTCTCTCACCAACTTTGCCTGGGAGCAACTGTCGGATATCGTGGGCGGCGGATGCATCAACGTGGGCGCCGGTGCAATGCTACTTTTGGCGGGCTACTCAGTAGGCTCAACCGTGTACCTCAGCGACCCTTCATCGATGGTAATATTTGAAAATACTGCAGGTGATCCGGTCACCGTTGTGGGATTTGGTGCTGGAAACTTCATCGGTGCAGCCAACTTTGAGCTGATCTCGTGGACAGCATCTTCAATCTCAATCCTTTTTAATGATGGGCTGCTGCAGTTGGTGAACCTCGTTGGCACCTACACCACTAGTTTGCTAGTCAAGAATCCCGTCGTCTATGGCGCCAATCTGTACTACCTGGTGTACAAGAGTACCCCAGTTCCCGCTGATTCAATTCCCCCACTGTCATGTGGCGTTTATCAGGACCCTCCAGAGGCTCCACCTGCCCCCAGTTCAGTGAGTAGCTCTACCACCAACTCAGCCACCAGTTCAGCCACCAGTTCAGCCACCAGCCCAGTAAGTAGCTTGACTAGTAGCTCTACTACCAGCTTCAGTGCCAGCAGCTCCAGCACCACCATTACCCCAGCACCATCTTCTTCGACAAGCTCCGAAGCCTCAAGCAGTTCCACTAATGCCAGCAGTTCCAGCAGTTCCAGCATATCTAGTACTGCAAGCGACAGCTTGAGCTCTAGTGCCGACTCTAGTACCCGTTCCAGCACTAGCTCAAGTGCAAGCTCCACTGTCGGGTCCAGCTCAACTACCAGCTCGACTACTAAATCTGGCTCTAGTAGCCTCTCAAGTAACTCAGGGAGCAGCACTGGTCAGAGTTTTTCAAGTAGTAGCAGCAGCCTGGTCACTACTTCGGAAAGTCCCAGCACAGACAGTTCAAGAAGCTCCTCCAGCACGGGAAACAGCAGCTCCGGAATTATTTTGTCTACAGAAAGCACTACGGGAAGTTCAGCCAGCTCGACAGCCAGCTCGACAGCCAGCTCGACAGCCAGCTCGACAGCCAGCTCGACAGCCAGCTCGACAGCCAGCTCGACAGCCAGCTCGACAGCCAGCTCGACAGTGAGTTCCACAGAAAGTTCCACCGCTGGATCTACCAGCGCAAACTCCGCCGTCTCTGTAACCAGTGCTACAGGTCGCACCTCGCAGTCATCCAATACCGATAGGCAGACCAGCAGTTCAGTCAGCGCTTTCGAAAGTGCCACCTCCACCTCCACCGCTATCCACACCGATATTTCTACCACCGTCATCACCATCACCTCGTGCTTGGACCACCACTGCACCAAGATTCATGTCACCACTGGACTCACCACAGTGACCGAAGAGCACACCACCTACACCACCTACTGTCCTCTCAATGGAGAAACAGATAAGACCACGAAATCATCCCCAACGAGCACCAAAGCTTCCCCAGTTTCCACTGCCATTGAAACCACCGTTATCACTGTGACCTCGTGTTCTGACCACCACTGCTCCAAGGAGCGGGTAAGTACTGGGCTCACCACGGTGACAGAAGGTTTCTCCGTCTACACCACGTACTGCCCCTTGAAGCCCACAGCAACCAGTGAGCGCACCTCTGAAGCATCTGGGCTTAGCTCAAAAGCCACGGGGGCGCCAAAGCCAAGCCCCCTGGGAATTCCAGGTGCGTCTTCGGTCTCTTCGTCCGCCGCTCAGCCCTCGGCGTTATCAGGACAAGCGAGTGCGCTCCAGGGCTCAATTGGAACGATATTGGCTGCAATTTTAGCAGCTGTGCTCACATGAGTATTTACCAGAGTTAGAATTATTTGCATAAATGTGGCCCACAGAGTAAGGGGCGATAATTGGTAGAGTCACTTCTTGAACTTCGACAAAGCACTACGTTCAGCAATGTTCCCATTCGGCATAAAAAATAGTTATTTTTCAACGCAACTGCGTTCCACCTTATTCCATTCAAATAAACTTTCCTTTTCGGCTATAACTTACCGTATTTTGAAGCTCTCGTTCTTCAGCATCTTGTGTGTTTGGAGGGTTATTTTCAGAACGATATCTGCCAGAAAGACAGGGAACTTAAGATCAGAGCCCCCTGGCGCGTAGATTCTCCTTATCGCTCAACTTTAATGCAACTTGAGCTTATTGTCTCTGTTAAGCTGACAGTTTATTGGTACTGGTACCGTGAGCAACGGTCCTGAGAACATTTATGATGACTTGACGGCAAATTCAGCGCTTCTTGACGTGATTTGACAACAAAACTGTTTGCTTCAGGGGTAAAGTAAAGAGTACTCTTTGTGCATTTGGTGGTCAGACGACAACGAATTTGGGGCCTGATCTAACTAAGACGGGGCCAACTGCCCCGAGATCAGTGTATCGTCTTTGGCGATTTGACGACTTTTTGAATTGTGGGTCCATGTGGACACTGATCAGGACGTTCGGGCACTCAATATTCAATCTCGGCCATGAGTAAGTCTCGAACATAAACAACGGGCAAGCTTCGTTTTTTTGCCAAGACAATTGAATCCGAGTCTTGAAACTTCATCATCAATTGGCTCGTATCGGGTGTTACCCGTACTTGGCAAACTCAGGATACATTGGGACAGGTACAAATTAATCATAAAATTTGAAACAAGCATCCAGCGGTAAATATCCTTTCAGTTACAATGAGTCAGAGGATACTTGCAGACTGAGTACATGTTGCGCCTAAGAGTGTGCTAAACATGTGCCGTAGTGAATATTTCACCATGGCTCCAACTATTCGCAAAGCGATCCATCTTCCCAAAGTCCCAAACCCGGCCCGAAACTTGAGTTTTAGCAGCTCCAGCATTTGGCAGAATGGGAGCTCCAGTTTTAATGATTTTGTAATAATCCCCTTTTGTTTCATCTTCGGGTTTACTAGCTCAACCAGCGGGAGGCTTTCGAATGAAGGAAGCTTAGTTCAGTCATAATGCAAATCTGCTGCATTCACATCTAGTTCTGGCCAGCTCTCGTGGAGAGGCCACATCCATAAGATACCGTTCCCAGAAGAACAACGGCAAGCATTCTGGAGCCTTTTTAAAAGCTTCTCTGGAAGTTTAACTGAAGCTTAAGAGGAAGCCCTATGAGCTCTCAAAGCCCCAGTGAAGCCACAATCAGCTTAATTACAAAAGACGGCAGCTCTTGTACCCTCACGCTCCACTTATATGGAACCAGTAGCAGGTCATCCAAAAGTTCGGAGTGACATCACCAGCTCGATTATCGGACTTACTGGAAATGTCACTAGACTTTCCGCTAACCACACTAGTACTTTTTATTGGAAGGAATAGCGGTGCTTGATTCTGAGCAGAAGGTATTTTCTGCGAGGCAGCCACCCGGGCCGCCGCATCTACCATTTGGTCCGCCTCTAGCATTTTACCAGAACACGGTCTTCTTAGAACTGGGTGGCGCCATGAAATGAATTCTCGTGACCTGGCTCATATTGTGGTGTGGCTTGACCACGTCTGGTAATTCGAGTAGATCTATGAGCTAGCGACCAAGCCGATAGAACGACGGAGTGGTACAGGGCCCACCTATTTGATATTTTCTGCCCGTACCATTTGAATTTGGAAGGTGACCAACATAACCCGTTACCGCAGCTAGATCAAATATTCTTGCCACCGCGTGTTGCCGAGATGTGTTTTCGTTTCCCCGGAGATCTCTGTGCGTTTGGGAGTAATCAGGAATATTTTTGGCAGCGATACTCAAGTGGACGCTCTTGATTTTCTTGGCGTAGTTAAAAACGTGTCGATGGGTACCCTTTTGGGCCCTTTTAATATATTTTTGAAAATATTTTTTGAAGTGATTATTAATGTGCAATTAACTTTTGAGTTTAGGCGTATTTTGATGCACATTAATTGTCTCGGCGTGAAAGTTACACTTTCATAATGTCGCGATATATTCGCAGTGCGTCTGGAAAAGATTGGTCGTGCATCAAAAAGATTGTCCATGCATCCGGAAAAACATTGTGCGAACGCACCCAAGTGTCAGAAAGCTTAATTGACTTGGTTTGGTGTACGCTGCAAACCGTCTCTCATTTAAAATCTTGGCCTTGTATCCTGATTTCTTCATTTTACACGTCCTTTACTTTGCATATCGTTGCACTTTAACCCACATAGTTCTCCTCATCTTGGTTGTCGTATGACCAAAATCGAGATCTAAAAAATATTCAAAATGCGGCACAATTTACGATCCCACATCCCAATCCGGACGCGACTGGTTGCACTTATGAGCTGTTGCACTTGCAAAAAGGTGCACTTATAAGCAGCAGTTGCGCCTGATATCTTACAGTCCTCATCATGCAGCCTCTCGCCCTCTTGGCGCTTGCTTCGAGCGCGCTCCTGTACTCAGTCACCTCTAACACCGTGTCCAACGGCCCCATTACCTTGCCTGATGAAGCCATCGATATCGAAGCTGATGTATACTGGTCCATCTGGAACAACGCTGACAACGAGTTCTCGCTGTCTCTCCAAAATGAAGGAGACTTTTATATCACTGTCGATGATGGCCTGACGAGTTTACTGGTGTCTTTTGCAGACCCTAGCTCGACTTTCACCAACGATGGACAGCTGGTGTTCCGCTCGGAAAACGCAGGCTCCGGACCCCAGTACTCCTTCGGGGTTGACACTTTCTCTAATTCGGGCCAACTCTGGCTTACAAGCGAGGACGACCAGGACTCAGCTACCTACTCCATCACTGCGGACACTTTCACAAACACCGGGAATATCTACCTCTACCTGGAGGTCCAGCCAACTACAAACGCTATACTTGGAGCTTCCACTTTCAACAACTACGGACTCATTTCGTTGGACAACGTCGTGTGGGAGCAACTGTCGGTGATATCACAACTGACGGGATGCATCAATGTAGGTCCCAATGCTATCCTCTATGCTACAGAGGGCAGTGTGATACAGCCTACGGTGTACCTCAGCGACCCTTCGTCGGTATTGGTGTTTGACGTAGCCACGAATTCTCCTATCCACGTGGTGGGTTTTGGTGGTGGCTCAGCAGGAAATCTCATTGGTACTACTGGTGACGTTTATGCGATCTTCTTTCCGAAAGAGATCATTCTCGTCATTGGCGATGACGAGCAGATCATCACCCTTATCGGCACTTACGATGAGCTGTTAGTTTCCCAAGGCTTCTTCACCCTCAATGGCGTGCAATACTCGGGGGTGTCATATAATGGGCCGGTTCCTGACGACTCCATACCCCCGGCGGCATGTGGAGTGTATCAGGCACCTCCGGAAGCACCTACCAGCAGCCCAAGCTCCAGTTCGAGCTCTAGTCTGAGCTCCAGCTCAAGCTCTAGTTCCAGTTCTAGCTCCAGCTCCGGCAGCTCTGCCAGTTCTAGTAGCTCCAGCACTGTCTCTTCCGACTCCAGCACTTCTGGTTCCAGCTCCTCCAATCTCTCCAGCGGAAGTGCAACAGAAACCAGCTCCGCCTCCTCTAGCAGCTCGGAGTCCGGTTCTGGCTCTAGCTCCACTATTGGAACGACTAGCGGAAGCTCTGCTACTAGCGCCACCAGCGGAATTTCCTCTACCGGCTCCAGCGGCTCAAGCTCTGGATCAACAGGCGCCACTAACAGTGCCACAGGCACTGCCACCACCACTAACGGGAGCTCAGCTACCGGTAACTCAGCCACCAACTCAGTCACCAACTCCATCGCCGGCTCCGGTGCTTCAACCAAAACCAACACAGTCATCCACACCACCGTCGTCACCATCACCTCGTGCTCAGACCACCGTTGCACCAAGGTGCCTGTCACTACTGGGGTCACCACCGTGACAGACAACGAGCTCCATACCACCTATACCACATACTGTCCCTTGAGCTCCAGTTCCACTCCCGGTTCCAGTTCCAGCGGACCTCACTCCACAGTATTGACCTCACTTCGTTGCAAGAACCACAGCTGCACCAAGGGGACTTTCACCACAGGGGTCACCACCGTGACGAAGAAAGGTGAAACCTACACTTCATACTTTTCTCTTACGACCACGACTCCAGAGAGCCCCACGGGCGCTCACACCGAGACTCTTTCAAAAACAACACAGCACAGTGCACCAAGCGGCATTGCAAGTGTGACTGTGGGATCCACAGTAGTCCAGGGCGGCGTTGCTGCAATGAGTGTTTCGCTCTTGCTGGCCCTTTTCGGTATTCTTTTTGCGTTAATATGATCAGATTTAGAATGTTTTTTGGTTGAATTTAATAAGGTCTTATTAAGACCATGGGCGGCCTTCCTGCAATGAGTGTTTCGCTCTTGCTAGCCCTTTTCGGTATTCTCTTTGCGTTAATATGACCATTTAGAATGTTTTTTTATTTAATTTAAAGAGTGAAATAATTGACCATAACAGGTTCGTATAGGCGCATAGATACGAAATATAAGCAATATCGGGCGAGCAATGTGCAGTTATTGGTTGGAGCTAAGCCTCACAACGGTTGTTACCACACGCCTGCTGGGGCACATTGTCCCGAGGACCAGAAAGGGTCGTCCTGATATACTGGGCGTGGAAAGTCCAGGCTAGATCCAACGTGGGGCTCCGAGAGTCTCCCAAAGTCTCCAGACCTACACCCGCATCTTGGATCCAAGCACAGCCGAATAGTAGCGGAAGAGCTTGAACAAAATATCGCTAGGGCAGTGCAGAGGGTAGAATTTGCCAGCTAACGGATGAACCAGTAGAGAAGCAGGCGGAAGATTATCAATAACAAAGACACTAGTACGCGACAGTGGACAGTGGTGGAAGCACCGAGCCACTGGACTGAGCTAGAAATGCAATCTTTGACATAAACTCCAAGAGAACTCACAAACAGACTCCCTGTGATAGGAAAAGTTGGCCACAGCCCACAACGGATCTGACAATTGGCTGCTATTCCCATGAGTCGCACACACTCAATGCCTTTCCCAAGCGTACCAGTAAATGACCATGGTGTCACAGAGGACCAACCTCACGCCTGGGCTACCACAACACTCGTGCTACAGTCGACACCTAGAAGCGCTTGATGCTTCAACTTTTTCTGATGATGGTCTGAGGTTTCTCGCTATCCAAGGATCTGAGTATGAACCGCTATGTACTGAAATCACCGGTGCCTGTGTCAAAGATTTCCAAACCTAAGGCGCTGATGGCCCTACCTAAACCCCTGCTGCTGCTGTCCCACGTAAGCGTCCCCACCCTTGGGCGCTCTCGAGCCGTAATAAGCTGGCTGTACTCGCTGTGGAGCCCGTTGAGGCGCCTGTTGTTGGGTATACTGAGGCGTGTACTGGGGCGCCATGGTTCGAGTAGGTTGGGTGCCCTGTAGCTGGGCGCTTCCCTGACGCTGGGCGATCCCCTGTGGCGCCGCCTGTCTCTCTCCAACGCGCTGGTCACCAGCGCCCTGGCTCTGGGTCCCGACATACGTAGGGCGCATTTCCCTCGCGCTCTCCTTAGCGTCCTTCATGATGCACTCGTAGATAGTGGCCGCATTACGGGTCAGACACCCATTGAGCCAGCTGAAGAACGCGCCAATCACCGGCGGCAACGTCAAGAGTAAATTTACCACAATCTGCGCCTCCATCTGGGCGATCACCTTGCCGGGGATATGGAAATCGCGCTGGGCATTGTGCACAAGATTCAGATGGATCATGAACATGTAAATGGGCCCCAAAACAGGGAAAAAGAGGCTGATTAGAGGAGCCAATCCAAGTCCGCAATCGAGACCAACAGCACACGAGCCCAAAAAGCACTTGTCGTAGCTCCAGGCGGTGCTCTGGATCCGCTTCCAAGACTTTTGCTGCGCTTTCGAGAAATATTCCGCCGGGAGCCTCCGTTTGTTTCCGTTTTCGTCCTGGTACGGATCATTGTTGAATCTCTTGTCGGCAAACTCATTGAGGTAGTCCTGGCCATACGAGAAGCCCGGAAGGCTCTCCATTTGGCTCTGGAGCTGATCCATCGAATCCGAATATGCCGGGCCAAGTGGCTCGCTCGTGTCTGAAATAAATTCCTCTAAGGGCGCAGTTTTGAACCTTCTGGGCCGTCAAAGAGACCTAAATAATATACAGGACCACGACCTGCACAAATCTATGCGTGTCTCGGAATTATGCAGTGGAAGACGCATGGAACACTAATCCGTAGAGGCCCTCCATTCTACAAGACACCCAAAACTTCTATAACCTTACCGCTATTGTGGCATTAGTGACACATGTGACACCTTGCAGTGCTGAAACAACATTCGAAAAGTAAAAAATAACCGCAGCCGACCAGAACCCGTACCACGGCCCCGGCACTAACATCTGGCATCCAGGCACCCAAACACCCAAAAAATCCAAAAACACCAAAGCAAACTCCAAGGGCACAGCAGATTTTGCTCTCAGTTGCTCAAGTTGTGAGCTGCTCAAGCTCCTTCTCCAGCACGTACAGGAAAACCCCCTCGGTCTCCTTTCCGCACACGTAGCACGCGGATTTCTTCTTGAGCCGCCCAAGAAAACACTTCTGGCAAAACAAGTGCCCACAGCTGGTGCGCACCGGTCGCGTGTAGTCCTGGCGACAGAGCACGCACTTGAAGGGCAAGGGTTCCGCGGTCTTCGCGCCTGGCGTCTCGGAGTTCTCTCCACTCTTCTGGTACTCTGTACCTTCCCCTCGCCTCCTGGGCTCCTGCACTTTGAGCCACTCCCTTTCCACGCTCGTCTTTCGTCGCTGCTCGTCCCTCACATGGAGGAACTTGCACGTGTCGCCGTACCCACAGTAGCCGGTCTGAAGGTAGTCCTTGCACACATCTGGCTGGAAATCGACGATGGTGGTGGTCCTGATGTGCGCAGGTACCGCCTTGAGAGGCCCGGTCACAGGCGTAACCGTCGAGGCACTTGTGGTAATAGCAGTGGCCGTCAATGTGGCGGTGGGAGTGCTCGCCGCTGCTGTAGGGCCGTGGTGACGGGCTAGGACACCGCTCGATCCCGCGGTACTTTCGGCAACTTCAGCTGGCCCGGACCCAAAGCCTTCCACTGTAGCACCTGAATCCCCAGGAGAGCCAGGCGTCCCCTGTGTTGGCAGCGACTCTATGGGCTCTGTGAGATCAGCGCGCCCCATCGGCTCCGTGGGCACCGCGGTATCTGTGCGCTCATCCTCCCTGGGCACTTCTGGGCGTGACAGCTCCAGCAACTCGTCCCCTAGCCTCCGTTTCTCGCCTTTGTCCCTGAGAACCTTCCGTTTCTTGAACATGGCGTGACGTTAGAGCAGCCGATGGCGGTGGCGTCTTTGGCAGGTACTAACATCGGACTATATACAGGAATCAAATCACAAGACACAGGAGAGCGTGATATACAGGAATTAGTCAGACATGGCTCCAAGGTTCATGATCTCATCCTGGGCACCGTCCGCCGCTTGACACCGGTTCCATACCAGAAGACGACCAGAGATCCACCCAATTCGACGCTCAAAGCATGAGAATAGGCACAGTATATGCAGGAAGATGTTTCAGGATGTTTTCCATGAGGGGCGCGGCGATGTGGAGGGCCCCAGTTGCTGGGATAGGGAGGGGTCTCCGGCTGCTCTCCAGCGGCAGGGAGCCGGCCAATTTCTTCCGGCTCTTTCCTAAAACATTCCCCGAGGGTGGCCCACCGCACGAGCTGTTTGTGGTGAATCTGCGGGCACTTCGGCGGGAGCACCGCCAGCTCCAGAGCGAGCACCACCCGGACGTTGCTGTGACGGCAGAACTCTCACGAGACGCTACCAGCTCAGCCCCCGACTCTTCTCAAAACTCCCTGGAACCACAGGATCCGGCCCCCGACCACTCGGCACTTCTCAACAGAGCGTACACCACCCTTCGGGACCCCTTCACCCGAATCGCCCACGTGATCGAGCTCTGCCATCCCGAGCACTTGGACATCACCCAGGACGACGTCAGCAAGGCGCTCATTGCCAAGTTCCAGGCCTCGTCTCCCGAGTCGTCCCTCCGGTACAAGGAGATGCTCATGGCGGTGCTCGATGCGCACGAGGCGCTTGAGTTGGCCGAGCTGGAGCTGGACCTCGAGCCGCTCGCAGAGGAGAACGCCCAGCGCACGGAGGCCTGTGAGCTGCGCACCGACTCGCTCCTCCAGTCCCAGCCCATCGACTGGGGCGCCGTCATCATGGAGGCCATTCAGCAGAAATACTGGGCCAATATCCAGAACGCCATCAAGGAGTGGGAGAAGGGGAAGCCCGTGCACTTGACCCACTGAGACTTTTCCCGGCACTTGGGACCCCGGCGTTTGTCGGACGCTCTGGCCACTTTTTGGAGATCCCTGCATGGATCTGTCCCCTGCGGGGGCCAACCACTGGCCCGAGCGGAGCGCCAAGAAGCCGCCGGCGAGCCCTTAAGCTTCGGATCTACGATTCCTGCCACTTCGTGGACCCTTAGTGGAGACCTCCGGGGGCCTGGACACCACCATCGGCCCGGAACTGAAATCCCGGCCCGACTATGACTACAGCGACCTGTATATAAGAAATTTCATTGGAAGGGAAGGCCCCAATCGACGAATTTTGATGGAAAAAGCTTGGAATTGTAGGAAACTGAAGGAAATTGACCCTTCAAGAACCAAAACTCAAAGAAGAAGCAACAGAAAACACCCCGGAGCGTTTTCTCGGGGCAGAGCGGAGAATCTTCCGGGCCCTATGGCTAGGGGAATTCTACCGGGCGCCAGGAGCGCTGTGGATTCCTGGAAGCTCTTCGGGAGCGCCTGCTGGCAGCTGCGTGACGATCCGCTGGCCACTTTGTGGGGATCCGTGCGGGGAGCTGTTCCCTGCGGGACAAGGCACACACCCGAGCGCAGCGAGCCGAGCCCCACGCAGTGGCTCCCGCCGAGCAGGCGCCAGCGGAACGTCACTGGCCCCAGGGACTCAAGGCACTAGGAGCGTCACTTCGTGCAGGGAGTGTGTCGGGATTCTAGGAGCGTCACTTCGTGCAGGGAGTGTGTCGGGATTCTCGGAGGCAAAGGGCGCGAAGCTGAACCTGAAGCAGCCGCGGGCTGAATGGACCAGGGACTACCAGGGGGCTCTGGGCTGGCGGAAACTTCGACAACGGCTCGCCAGTTCGCCTGGCCACGGTGTTCGCAGCTCAGGGACTAGTGACACAGCTCAGGGACCAGTGGGCCTGGCTACTCGTTGCTGGCCATGGTCTTGTCGTCGCCGTCGGCATCCTCCATGTCGCTGTCGCTGGCACTCTCCAGCGGCACCACCAACTCGCACTCATCGTACTCGGCCTTCTCCGCGTCGGTCTGCGGATACAAACGCAACCACTTCATGCGGGGCCCGCTGGAGCTCAACTCGTTGATCTTGAAGCCGAAGAGCTTTAGCCCGAAGTCCGCGCTGTTGAACTTGGCCAAACGGAGCCGGCACTGGTTCTCGATCTCCGGGAACATCTTGACGAGAAGACCGGGGAAGGTGGTGCCGAAAAAGGCGCCGTCGATGTTGAGATAGCGCGAGCTCAGCGGGAGGTAGATGTCGTTGCAGCAGGGGCAGTAGAGGCGCACTGTCTCCTGGCCCGGGATGTCGGTGGCGCCCACGGGGATGAGGTGCATGCCGTCGCAGTAGTAGCGCGGGCACAGGCCGAAGGCGTTGCGCTCGAACTTGGTGGCCATGGCGCTGAGCCCGGGCTTGGAGATGATGAAGCGCGCGTGGATGAGCCCGTAGAGAAGCTCTGCCGAGTGCGCAAGGAGCGCCTTGTTCGGGAGCTCGCTCTTTTTGGGCGACCCGCCGGTGGTGTCGTACCCGGACCCGTTGGCCCCTACGTCCTCCGCCGTCTCCACCTCGTAGTCCAAAATCGTGTACAACGCCTCCCGGTAGTACGGAACCTGCAGAGAAAGCCCCGTGAGGTTGAAGTCGTCCTCAATGAACTCCTGCGACACCGCCACGAAGTAGTCGTGGCCGAAAAGCTCGCAAAATTGCTGGATCCACGGGACGTAGTCGTCCTCCTCCACCTCGACCTCGGTGCTCATGGCGGAGTTTGCTGTGTGCTGGGTGCTATGTGCTGTGCCGTGGCACTGGTGGCGCTGGCTCTGGGTTTTTGGGGAAGCTCAGGGGCTACTGGAGCGCTGGTTTCGGAGCTGTGACGTGAACTGAGGCGGCCTCTGGTGGTCGGCGGCTCTATGTCGCTGCTGTGGGCGCTGTCGGTCCGCTGCTTGGCCTATCGCACTCGCTGGCGTCTCTATGTCTCGCTGTCACTGCCGCGGTGCTGTTGCTTCCGTCGGTCGTGGCGCTATGGTCTGGCCCTGTGCTGTCTCCCACCGCTGCTCTGCTCGCCGCCCCTTGTTGTGCAAGGCCTGCCGGCTCCCTTTGTGTCACTTTCACCTTCGCCCTGGCGCCCTGGGCCCCGGCGCGCACCCTCAGAGCTCACGCCCACGGCAGGGGAACAGCTCTCCGCAGGAGCATCCACGGAGTGGCCAGCGGAGCGGGCGAGCTGCCGCCGGCGGGTGCTCACGTTCTGGGGCCACACCGTCTGGTCCACGACACTCCGCTGGCACCTGCTCGGGGAGCCACTGCGTGGGCTCTGCTGGCTGCGCTCGGGATGCCTCCAGGCGGAAGAGGCCAGGCACTTATATGCCGTACTCGAGCATCAGCAGCTAAAGGCCCTCGAATTTGCTCCAAATTGTAGCATTTTTGGACTTTTAACGGCTTGCAGAAGTGCAAAGCACCTCAATATGGTGCTACTGTAGTTAATCGATGAATTACGCTACTTTGGGGCAAGATAAATGGGGGATGAATATGATATATATACAGGAACAAGTACAGCCCTGGCCCCCGGAGGGGACAGCTCTCCGCAGGAGCCTCCACGGAGTGGCCAGCGGAGCGTCAGACATCCGGCTGCGGCATTTGGGCAGTAAGAGACCAGGAGACCCACCCAGAGCTTTCTGCCGCTCTGTGGGCGCCTGTTGGGGCTTTTCGCTCGGCTGGCCCTCCGCAGCCTCCGGACCTTGGGCCCGGCCTTCGCGAATTCCCGCGATCGTCACACCCTCAGACCAGGGACCATCAGCCAGCGATCAGCACCCCGTCGACCGCTCGAAGTGCCCCGCAACTGCTCTCCCTGCCCCATACTCACCGCGAGGTCCAAGCAATTGCCAACTTCTCACCGCTAGCCCCATGATCGACTTCACGCCGTACCAGCTCCTCGTGGCGGTGGTGGGCGTGCTCCTTGTGAAGCAGCTCGTGGCGGCCATATCCAAGCAGCGGATCCAGCTGTTCTTCTGGGGCTTGTACTGCAAGTACGTAGCGCCTTACCGTGGCAGCTCGGTGTTTGCTGATTACGCAGCGAAAAAGGCGGAGCTTGTGGAGCTCAACAAGCAGCGCCGGGCCATCAGCCCCCAGGACGAGTACGCAAAATGGACCAAATTGAACCGCCAGCACGACAAGGTCGAGCAGGAGCTCTCGTCGCTAGCCACCATTATTGCCGTAGACGAAAAATCGTTCAATAGATACGTCAACTTTGCGCTAATGGCGCTCACGTCGCTCCCGGTGTGGTACTTCCGCGTGTTCTTCAGACGGCGCATCTTGTTCTACTTGCCCTCGCACGTGGTGCCCTACTACGTGGAGTGGGTGTTGGCACTTCCGTTTTTGCCCGCCGGAGCCGTGGGCTTGACCGTGTGGATGTTCGCCACGAACTCGGTGATCTCCTCGGTGTTTGCGTTGGTGTCGTTCCCGTTCGAGACCCCGGTGCCTAAGCCCCAGAAACCCAAGCCCCACGCGGCCCCAGTGGCTGTTTCTGGAGAATGAGAAGGGGAGGAAGGAGCTGAGAGGAGAGCCGCGAGAAGAGCTCGGAGATGGCTCACGGGCGAGCCCAGAGATGGGGCCCAGACAAGGCGCTCAGATCGAGAGGTTCAAAACCCCGCGGTTTTGGAAGGAAGGTCGAGAGCTCAGACTCCTAGAGCCCCACAGTGTGGAGCTGAAGTCCAGAGGCCCCGAGCCCACAAATTTGTCACTATTTCGAATACAAGAGACGCTCTATCATCGTAGCCCCACAGGGACCACAAGTAGCCCAGCACGAGGAGACACACCAGCACGAGTACACTGCCGAGCGCACTCCAGCTCAACTGGGCTCGGTCTGAGCGCTGAGGCAGCAATGACCCGGAAATCCAAGCCGATCTTCTCCGTCACAGCCCCTCCAGGCGAGTCCAACTCCCAGCAGGCCCATGGTCCATGCCCCTGTCATAGCAATCTATATGTAGGTCACGAAGGTCGGTCTTCGGGGACCTCTGACGGCGCACGATCTGGCCAATTTACAGCGCTGAAAAAAGAGTTAGCATTTCTTCTATGTATTTTAAAGCCTTTGACTACGTCTCAGGGCAAAACCTCCCCTTTTCATGCTACGAGAGTGGTTTATGTGACGGGCTGTGTGCAGGAGCTTAGCCCTCGATGAGCTCTCGCTGGCGCTGGCCCATGATCTCCCGCAACTTCGCCACCTCCGGGCCGTCGCCGACGTAGACGGCGGTGGTGCTGCGGCAGATTTTCGCGGCAAATTGCGCGCGGGCCTTGGATGCCAAGGCGCCAACGACTGGCGGAGCTGGGGGCGTCGGCTCGCCGCTGAGGAAGTGCCAGGGGTCCACGCTCTGGGTCCAGCAGCACATCGCCGCCAAGTACCGGAACACCGCGCCCAGGGTGAGCAGCACGAGCGGAGCGCCCGTGGCGTCGATCTCGAACGCCAGGAGCGTGTCGAGGGTCGCGGGGCGCGTCTCGGGCTTTTTATCGGCGTCTGCTGCTGGGGCCGGCTGGACGTCGCAGGTCCAGAGCGGCGCCACACTCACACCGCGGATAACCCCGCGCACGGGCGGACCGCTCGCACTGAGCTCCCACACAAATACGAGGCCGCTGCTGGTGAGGCACAGCCAGAAGGGCCCATTCTGGCGCACGGCGACGGCACTGGCGCCGAGCTCGAGGCTGGGCGCGGCAAGGCTCCCGCACTGGGCCCGCACGAACTGAAGCGTCCCGCTGAACGAAAGCAACGCGTAGAAGCGCAAGGTTCCGTCAAGGGCCACGGGAACCGCGTGCTGGAGGCGGTACGGGAGGTAGAGCGTGAAGCGGCGGGTGGCGCCGTCCGAGTCGCAGCTCACCATCACCGCGGTCGGGTCCTGGAAGTCGGCGGAGTCCTCGGGGAGCTCGGCGCTCCATGCGGCGCCGTTTCGCACCTCGATGACCGCGCGGGTCGGTGGGGGGCTGGCGGGCTCTGTGGTGGGGTCTGGGGCTGAGTCTGGGGCAGAGCCTGAGGCAGAGCCAAGGGCAGAGCCAGGGGCGCTTCCCGCTGCCAAAAAAACGGCGCCTTCTGCCGCCTTGCCCCCTACCAAGGGCGCATCTCCTGCCTCCCCCTTCGTCCCTGGGCCTCTCGCCTCCCACCGGCTGGTCACCACCGCAAACGCCAGCGCCTCGTCCGCCGGCTCCGCCCCCCACTCGTCACTCCGCTGGAAGAAAAACTCCGGGAGCGTCGACACCAAGCGCAAGGGCCGCGGGTAGCGTGAGCTGATGATGCTGCGACCGAGCCGCGTGCGCTGGCGCCGGTCGGCCGTTCCGGGCGCCTCGACGCTCTCCTCAAGGAGCGCCATCTCTTCGTTGTCGTTGTCCTCGTCCTGGGGGTCCAGCAGCGCCGTGGTGGACCGCGACTTGAGGCCGTGGACCGCGGTCTGGAGCCCTAGGCGCGGGAGGGCGTAGTGGGTGCGCGAGATCGCGGCCAGGGCAGGGGCCCTGACACGCGGGGCGCTGGGGCGGAAACTGGCGCTGCGCTTCGTGCCGGACACAAGGAGCGGCGCCACGCGCTTGCGGCCGTCGCGGGTGATGGTGACGGCGTTGAATTTCGGGGCCCGGGGCCGCGAGGGCTGAGGGCCATCGAGAGAGAAGCTGTGGGCGGCGGGTGGGGTGGGAGAGGTCGCACCTTGGGGAGCAGAGGCGGAAGCGTCCGGCGCTGGGCCCTGGGTGTCGGTCGCGGAGACCGGGGCCTCCCCTGAAGCCGCGAGCTCTGGCCCGGGGGCACTTTCCGCGGCCTCGGGCTCGGCTGAGCCCTCCGCTGCCTGGACCGGGGCCCCTGCTACCAGGGCCAGGGCCTCAGCCTCCGAGGCGGCCGCAGTCGCCACCGCCCCCGCAGCCACCGCCTCCAACGCCAACTGCTCCACGCTCTCCGCAAACGCGAGCGCGTCGCGGTCGCCGCCGTAGCGGTGCAACTGCGCGCGCACATCGCCGGTCACCACCGCGCCCAACTCGCCCGGCTCGAACCGCACGCAGGTGATGGACCCGTCGAGGCAGCTGAAGTAGAGCGTCTCGCCCCCGGGGGCCCAGCAGATGTCGGTGATGGAGTCCTCCGCGACGTCGCAGGCCACCACGAGCGGGCGCGAGGTGGCGGTGCTCCAGACCGCGAGCGCCCGGTCCTGGCCGGCGGTGGCCACGACGGTGGAGAAGTCGTCGCGCAGCGCCCCTGCCGCCACAAAGAGCCGCGGGCTGAACGCACACACCTCGCACGGCGCCTCGTGCCCGATGAGCGACACGTCGGTGGCCCAGCTGCCGCGGGTGATGATCGCCACCGACGTCACCGGCCCGTTGGTGGCGTTCGGCACCGCAATGTGCTGCCCGTCGGGCGACCACGACATGCGCCGGAAGTACGAGGTCAACGGCGACTTGCGGAACGGGCCCGCCACCACCTGCTCCATCTGGAACTCGTGGGACCCCCGCACCAGCTGCTGCCGGTGGTAGCGGAAGATGCGCACCGTTCGGTCGTCCGATGCGGTGGCGAAAAATTTGTTCGCCGGGTCGAAAACGATGCCCTTGACCATCGACTGGTGCACGTCGTAGCGCTTGATGCGCTCGAACGTGGCGCCGTTCCACACGATGATCAGCCGGTCGAGCCCCACCGTCACGAGCAACAGCCCGTCGGGCGCCCACGCCATGTCCTGCACGTCGTTGTCGTGGGCCACGAGCCGCTTGCGCACGGTCCAGTGCTCGAGGTCGTCCGACCCGAACGCCGCCGCCCCGGCCTCCCGCTCCCAGATGAGGACGATCTTGTCGTCGGACCCGGACGCCAAGTACTGGCCGCTGGGGCTGAACTTTACACAGGTCACCGCGCCGTTGTGGCGGCTCATGGTGCACAAGGGCCGTGAGGGGGCCGGGGAAAGCTTGGCGTCTCTGTGTCCCTGGGCCTCTCGGTGTGCCTGGGCCTCTCCCTTCACCTCTCTCTTGACCTCCCCCTTAGCCTCTCCCTTGATCTCTCCCTTAGGGCCCCCCCTGGGCTGTCCCCGCTCTCCCTTAGACTCCCCAACTCTCAGCGTCAGGCCCTTCGACGTGCCCCTCTCTCCCTTCGCTCGCCCCTCCACCTCCTCCCCCTCCCCCTCTCCCTCGCAGAACTGGAGCACCAGCTCGGGGTCCCAGATCTTCACGTTCCCGTCAAGACCCCCCGACGCCAATCGCGTGCCGTCCGCATTGATCGCCACTGTGTAGCACCCTGCCTTCTTGTTGTCGGCTGCTGTTAGTACACGCGTCCCATGTCCTCCCCCAGCCACTGGCCCCGCACCCGCTCCAGCCCGCCCTTCGCCTCCAAATTTCGCTCGTTTTCTCCGTCAGCCGCCCCCATGACGCCCCCGCTATACTCACCCCGATGCCCAAACCATGGCAACTTGAGGATGTACATCGCCGTCGCTGCCCTTCCTCTCGGAGCACCAGCTCGAGATCGCTTATATCTGTGCTACATGCAGGAACTAAGCGACCGGTGGATGCCGCCGACTTGATGCTCCGCTGGCCCCTGCCCGGGGAGGGCCACTGCGTGGTGCTCAGCTCGCCGCGCTCGACGATCTGGTGCCCCGTAGGGAACAGCCCTCCGCAGGAATCTCCACGAAGTGGCCAGCGGAGCGGACGAGGAGCCGGTGGCCTGGATCTTGAGCGCCCGCCGGCGGCTTCTCGACGCTCCGCTGGCCCCTGCCCGGGGAGGGCCACTACGTGGTGCTCAGCTCGCTGCGCTCGATGCTTGGGCTGGCTCCAGGAGCAAACAGCAGTAGCAGCAGCGGACTCGGGGAGCTGCGGCCTCTACAGAGATGTGTAATTATATGCAGGTCGCTTAGGTCGGTCACTTTAATCCCTTCAATTTTGAGCTAACATGGTATTTTTATTGGCTCAGAGTGTCCACGTTACCATTTGATAGTCCCAGACCAACTTTCAGCACGGTTAAAGCAATTTGGGTGTGCTGTGGGCACTGGTTTGGCCTCGATTTGCACTCAGTCCATATGCAGGAGCTGTTCAAGAGCAGTTCCCAACTCCTCCCCTGACTCAAGGTCCGGCCCGAAAGCCCGTGGCAATGATTTTTCGCCATTCTGAGGTGCCTCTGTGGCCCGGGGTGAGGGCTGTTCGGATAGGCACGCACTATCGGGGCAGCGCCGCGCAGCAGACGAGGGGCCGTGGGTAGGCCTAGAGCTTGAGCACCCGCAGGCGGCTACTCGACGCTCCGCTGGCGCCTACTCGGCGGGAGCCACTGCGTGGTGCTCAGCTCGCTACGCTCGGGCCAGTACTTGCCCCCCGCATAAGACAGCCTTCTGCAGAGTCTCCACGAAGTGGCCTGCGGAGCTTCAGGGCACTCCGGTCGCTAGTCACGGGGCCAACATCTCCTCGTCCAGATCCGACCAGAGCTTCAGCTACAACGAGAGGGGCGCATATTTCTTGGGTGCTCTATGTGGGCGCACCAGGCCCTGGGGGGGGGGGGTAGGGACACGCCTAGGCGTCGACGGCAAACTCCAACTTCACGGCCTTCCCAAATTTCTCCAAGCCGCGCACCAAGTCGTCCAAGGGAACCGCGGCGTAGGTTCCGCGGAAGAAAATCTCGTGCGGGTTGCCCAGGGCGTCGAGGGGCGGCTGGGAGCCGTCGGGGTGCACCTTGAACCAGGAGCCCGGCACCATCAAGCAGCCCTCAGCCAAGCCGCGCTCGTAGACCGAGGTCTCGACTTTGATCTTGTCGCGGCCGAATTCTTCGAACTTCGGGTGCTTCGACGCGTCGAATGCCACAGTGAAGAACATGCCCGCAACGGGGGGCACGAACTCGGTGATCAGCAACGGGAAATTGTCGTAGACGGCGTCAATGGCAACGTCGCGCTTCTGGGTGTACTCCGCACGCAACTGGATGAGCCAGTCCAAGTAGCCCAGCTGGCCCCACTTCTGCAACGCGCCGTTGACAGCGGTCTGGGTGAGCCCGCCCACCGCCTGGATGCTCACCTCGTGGAGCCGCACGTAGCGCTCCAACAACTGCTGCAGCCCCACAATCCAGCCGAAACGGAGCCCGGGCGCCAACACCTTGGAGAACGAGTCCAAGCGAATGACGCGGCCCTCCACGTCAAGCGAGAGGTACAGCGGCACCATGGCCTTCACAAATTCCTCGTGCAGGTGCACGTGGCGGCCCTGGCGCTCCTCGCGGTTGCGGGTGTAGGTCTCCATCTGGAGGAAGTAGTAGGGCTCATCCTCCACGAGGATGAGGTCGTGCTTGACCGCGAGCGCGTAGATGGCGCGGCGGCGTTCCGCCGAAACCGAGGACCCGGTCGGGTTCTGGCCCGTGGCGATCGTGTACAACAACTTGGGCTTGGGACCCACCCAGTGGTCCAACTGGTGCGCCAAGGACTCGGGAATGAGCCCCAAGTGGTCCATGCGTGCGGGCACCATGCGCACCCCGAGCGCCTGGACCGTCTCGAGCGCAGAGCTGAAGCTGTGCTCCTCCACGAGGATGGAGTCGCCGCGGGTGGTGAAGGTGCGCAAGGTGGCGTCCCAGGACTCGGTGTTTCCGATGGAGGTCACGAGGTCCCAGTCGGCGTAGGGGGGGCGGTGTACGATCTCCGTGTGCTCCTTGAGGAACGCCAACACCTCGGGCTGGCCCTCGGTGTGCCCGTACTGGAGCGAGCGCGAGAGCTCGATCTCGTGGGGCCCGTTGAGCGCCTTGTTCTTGTGCACGTGCACCGTCTCCTTGTGCTCCTTGGACACCTTGGCGCCTATGCCGTCGGGAAACGGCGCGGAGGGGATCTCAAAGCTCAAGTTGTCGATGGGGAAGTACTCGGCCAAGGGGAGGCCGCCGCCAAGGAACGTCATTCCGGGCTGGTTGTAGTAGCGGAACGCGGATTTAAGGGGCGAGTTCTTTCTGGAGGCAGCCTCCTCAGAGAGCAAGTGCGACAAGTCTTTGGCGGAGGGCTTGGTCATGGGCGCGGTGGTTCTCTGGGTGCTAGTGCTGAGTGCTGGAGCCGAGTGCTGGGTGCTGGTAGCGCTGCAAAAGGTGGTTTCGATGACTAATCGACCGCAAAAATCAGTGCGAGGGGCGGACCGCGCCCTTTTATAGCCGCCCACACCTGCGATCCGCAATCGGCAAGAGCGAAGCAGCGAGCGAGCGAGCCCACACCAGAGAGGTCCCTGATCCTGTGCCTGCTCGTCCTCTGTTCCAGATGCTGCCCTCCTCTGCGGCGACTCACTCACCCCACCAGCTCTCACCGCCAGCTCTCACCGCCAGGCCTCACTTCCAGGCTTCACCGCCAGGCCTCACCTCCAGAACCCTCCTCCCTCCTCCTTTCTCCTATCGCGAATCGCACCGATTCGGTTGTTAGCGACGCTCGCGCCCCCGCTTATCGCAACGGCTGGCGCCGTACCCCCAGTCGCCGTGCCCTGACTCACCCACTCCCAGACTGTGGCACTCCCCACGTTCTATCGCCGCAGTTGGGCCTTGATCCCAACGGCTGGACCGCATCGGGCACATCGGCCGCCTTCTATCGCCGCTCACGCCTTCTATCGCCGTCTCGCGTTTCTATCGCCCAACGGACGCTCTATCGCCGCCCGTCTCCGCTAAAACTCTGGCCCTAAGCCCCCTTCTCCTCCTCTCACTGCTCTCATCTCTCGTCAAATAGCCCCGAGCGCAGCGTGCTGAGCATCACGCAGTGGTTCCCGTCAAGCAGGTGCTCGAGGCCCAGGCTATCGCCTCCGGGTTTCGCTCCGCTGGCCACGTCGTGGGGACCCCTGCGGGGAGCTGTTCCCTACGGGAGGCAAGAACTCAAGAGCCACAGAACTCACGCACTGGACCCGGAGAGTGTCTCCCCTCCCTCTTCCAACTCCCCGGCGAAATTTCGAGAAGTTAACACCCGAAAGCTCGATGCCCCTCCTCCCAAACCGCTCTCTTCACCGTTCTGTATATAAAGCAATGTGCCACCTACTTCTGAATAGCGTCAATTCACGCCAAAATTCACCGAAAAATCCCAAAATACATACTCTAATCGCCTTTAAGCCATTTTTTCTGCCTAAAAACATCCTAAATCTATAACTTTACTCTCACTTCAAGGGCTTAAATTGACCGACCGTCTTGACCTGCATATAACAAAACACCCTTGACCCTGAAGACCCCTGGGTCAACCTGAGGCCTTAAGGTTTTGGAGTCAATCAGCCCACCCTCGCTCCCGCATCCCGAGACAGCGAGCAGAGTCCCACCCAGCGGAGCGTCGAGCAGCCGCCGGCGGGCGCTCAGGGTCCAGGCCACCGGCCCCTCGTCCGCTCCGCTGGCCACTTCGTGGAGACTCCTGCGGAGGGCTGTCCCCTACGGGACACCAGATCGTCGAGCGCAGCGAGCTGAGCACCACGCAGTGGCCCTCCCCGGGCAGGGGCCAGCGGAGCGTCGTGGATGCCCCGGCGGTCGCAGTGCCCCCAGAGCGCCGGGCGACAAGGGCTCACCTGAGCTGCAGGAACGCGTCCAAGAGCACCGAGGACGGCGGCTCGTTGGCGCGGTTCTTCTCGAAGACGTTCCAGAAACGCAAGGTCTCGTCGCCCGCGCCGGTGACGATGGTCTCGCCGTCCGGGGAGAGCGAGAGGTACAACACGCGGTAGGTGTGGCCCGTCAACTGCGCCACCTGCTGCATCAGCGGGTACTTCCAGATGACCACCTGGTTGCGCGAGTAGCCGTGGGTGGACACCAACTCGTTGGAGTTGCGGGACCACGCCAAGTTGCACACTTGGGAGCCCGTGTTCACGTTGTGAAGAAGCGACCCCGTCAAGGTGTTCCAGGACTTGATCGTTTTGTCAGCGGTGCCGCCGCCGGAGGCCAAGATGCCGCGCTGGTGCGGCGACCAGGCGATGGCCTTCACAGCCGCCGTGTGCTCGTGAAACTGGAGCACAGGCTCCGTATTGAGCCCCTCCCACACGAACAACTTGTTGTCGTTACCCCCCAGCGCCAACTTGTTCTCCTCCACGTTCCACTTGAGCCCACACACCTCCTGCTTGTGGTGCAAGAATTTGTTGACGTAGTGGTCCGCGATGCGCACGTCGCGGTTCAAAATAGACCGGTCCCGCAGCCCACTCAGGAGAATGTGCTCGTTCCAGGCCAAAGAACTCACCCGGAGGCTGTGGCCCAGCATCGTGCGCACGCACTTGTTCTTGGTGGCGTCCCAGATCTCCACGAGGCCCTTCAGGGTGCCAATGGCGAGGTGTGTCCCCGATCCGATCCACCCCAAGCTCGTGACCTTGTCCTTGTTGGCGAGGTTACATAGGCGGTCCACCAGCTGCGTCGCCCCGTCCCAGAGGTACACGCTGTCGCCGAGCCCGACCGCGAGCACGTCCTGCGACCCCCAGTCCACGAGGTTGAGGTAGAAATCGTCCGAGAGCTCGGGTGCATCGAGCACGCGGTACGGCACCTTCGAGATGTGCCGCGGCTTCTTTTGAGGCAGGAGGAGGAGCTTCTGGGTGTCCTGTCGCACCGGCAGGAGCGAGTAGAGCTCGCTCTGGAGGTCCCGAGACACCGGTCGTGTCTTCCCGGGCGACTGGAACGTGAACAAATTCTTTTGGCGCGGGGTGGCGCTGAGTGAGGCGTCCGGACTGGGCCGGGCGCGCGGGGGCGTCGATCCGGGTCCGGAGCTGGCGGACCCGGTCCCCGAGCTGGAGCCCGCCAGACCCGAGGCGCCAGGCCGCGTGCCCTTCGCTCCCTGGACCCCCGCGGCCGCCAGCGGCACGTTATCGCCAAAAAGTTCGGCCCGGAGAATCGTCAGGAACGTCTTGTTGGCCTCCTCCTCCTTGCGGAGCTCCACCTCGTCGTCCGCACCCTCGCGGGTCCGGTCCGCGTAGATCTCCTGATCCGTCAAGCTGAAGGCTGCCTGGAGGTCCACGCCGGTGCGGCTGGGGATGTAGCGGTCCGAGAAGATCGAGGCCTTGGTGCGACGTCGCGGCGACGTCGACGGTAGGGCGCCCTCACCGATGTGCGGGGGCTCCACGTTGCGAGTAGATCGCGACGGTGATCGTGGCGTCTCAAACGCGCGGAATGAGCGGTCCATGGGTGAGTGGAGGTGTGTAGCTCCTGGGCGGGTGGATAGTCCCTGAGGGGGTAGTCCCTGGGCGATGGTCCCTGGGCAATCCCTGGGTGATGGTCTCCGGTGTGGGCCTGAAAATCAGCGCCGGTCCGGTGAATGTGGTCGTACAATCAGCACCGAATTCGCCAAAGCACTGGGCTCAATTTCTGGCTCAATTTCTGGTTCAACTTCTGGGCTCAATTTGTGAGCACGGGCAATCGCCAGGGTGTCTGTGGCTCTCTCGCGGCTCTTGGACGACGGTTCTGCTCTCGTGTCGCTGTCTGGCAGCAGAAATCACAGGCAGCGGGTAGGGAGCTGGAGCTCAGGCGATGGAAGTTCCAAATGGCAGCTGTGGCCTGTGGAGCAGTGGTGAGCCAGGACCTCAGCGGGTGCATTCTGGGGGCTTTTTGTGCTGCGGATCCCTCCACAGACCAGCGCGCACGACCTTTGGGCACTGGTCGCCAGCGTTGGCCTCAGCGTAGGCGGCCGCTACAATGGCGCGGGCCGTTGCCAGGACGAGCGCTGGAACGCCCCGGCATTGTCCGCTGGGCCAACTGTCGACCGTCTGAGAACAAAGGCGACCGTTGAGGAGCCAGAAACTGCGAAATTTCTTGCGTTGCTCGTGGCGACGCTTGCTCGAGCTAAGCTGCCCTCTATCGCCTGCATAGCGCATCCTGGAACCCCCGGCCCTACACTGAACCTGGCACCGGGCCCTGCTCTACACGCCCAGAAGGCAAATCTCAAAAACTTTCCCGCCCTGATGCCTCCACGGCCAATTCCTGAGCTCCTGAGAACCTCTGGCCCCCGTAGTAGAACCGGTGCGCTGGCCTCTTATCCCCGAGCCCATCGTTTGGAGTGCTCGCTACTCCTCGCTAGCGACTGGGGAAAAGTCTCGAGCCGAGCGCAGCGAGCAAAGCCCCACGCAGTGGCTCTCGCCGAGCAGGCGCCAGCGGAGCGTCATGTAGCCGCCAGCGGGCGCTCAAGTTCCAGGCTATAGGTTCAGGGTCCGCTCCGCTGGCCACTTCGTGGAGACCCCTGCGGGGGGCTGTTCCCTACGGGGGAGGCAGAAACCCCCAAGCGCAGCAAGAAATGCCCCACGCAGTGGCTCTCGCCGAGCAGCCGGCGCCCAGCGCTCAACGTTCAGGCTACAGTGTCAGCGTCTGCTCCCCTCATTTCCGTAGAGAGCTCTGCGGGTAGCCGTCGCTTCAGCTCCTGGAGCCCGTCCCGGGCCCGCACAATAACCAGCCTGCATATAGCACAGCCAATAGCAGGCGACTAAAACGAATTACTTTGCTCCTGCATGTAGCCCAGAGCCAGTCGGATGAAGAATTTGTTTAGGCGGAGGAGTACGACCACAGACGACTTCACAACGGCGCCAGCGACGGAAAACCACCGAAACTGAACCATTGACGAGTGCACTGGCATAGGATAGAGCCAGTCTGATTTTTAGATCGAAATATCGGCAAAAATCCCTGATTAAGCCTTGAAGCGCCAGCTGAATCCGCGATCTTCTGAAGTCGCCAACAACCTCCAGCCTGGACTTTCTTCGGCAGACGAGCTCTAAAACTCTCGAATCTGAGTCAAGGACCTCCCTCACACCCCCCTGATCTTTCCAACAATTTTCTTCACATCCGCCATGCTTCGTCTTGCAGCCCAACGCGCCGGTCTCCGGCCATTTGCCTCGTTCCCTGCCCCCAGGGCCTACTCGATGGTCTCCGTTCACCGCGAAAGCGAGGCCGACAACACCTCCATTCCGTTCGAATTTGACAAACAGAACTTGGCCAGAGCCAAGGAGGTGATTTCCAAATATCCCTCCCAGTACAAGAAGGGAGCAGTGATGCCTCTTTTGGATTTGGGACAGCGCCAATTGGGTTTCACTTCCATTTCGGTGATGAACTACGTGGCCAAGTTGTTGGACATGCCCCCCATGAGAGTCTACGAAGTTGCCACCTTCTACACCATGTATAACAGAAAACCTATGGGCAAATACAACATCCAGGTGTGCACCACGACCCCGTGCCAGCTCTGTGGGTCTGACGACATAATGAAGGCGGTTGAGGAAACCCTCAAGGTCCACCCCGGTGAAAACACCCCCGATGGATTGTTCACATTCCAGGAGGTCGAGTGTTTGGGAGCCTGTGTCAACGCGCCCATGTTGGCCGTGAACGACGACTACCACGAGGACTTGACTCCTGAGTCCACCACCAAGCTCTTGAACGATCTCAAGGCTGGAAAGAAGGTTGTCCCGGGCCCTTACTCCGGTAGAAAGTCTTGCGAACCCTACAGTGGCCCCAAGGTTTTGTTAGGAGAAAAGCCCACCGACATCAGCAAGCTCACCCGCAGTGACTTGTAGGTGGGCCGCTAACCTGGAGCGCATAGTCGAGCACTTGATTCGAGCACTCGATTCGAGCACCACTCCCTCCTATAGATGGGCCCCGGCCCTTTCATGGCAATGTCTGCATTGACGGTTTCCGTTAGAGAATGTATATTTAATAAAAGTACAGCGATAGAGCGTAGTTGGTGGGGATCTGGTCGCCACGGCCTTGGTCTGAAGCGCTTTCCGATCTGAACGCTCGAGGTCCCCCAAATTTGAAACTAGGGATAGGGGCTGGCTGGAGATACTCCCAAGCTACACAGCCTCCAGAATCACTACATCCAACACCAAGTTGGGCCAGCGCTAGCTTCAGCCCAGGAAACAATTTAAGAGCTCCTGCATGTGTTCCAGGGTGCAAATTATGAATAGAGCCACCAATGCCTTCAAAACCCGTAAGAGATGCCCCCAAACGCTCCTACCGCTCTTAAAACGCAAAAGAATCTCCAATTATGCTTCAGGTCAATTTGGAGGATTTCCATCTACATCCTACACGTGGACAACGACCAGCGTTCCTTCCCCCGCAGATCCAAGAGACGAAAAGCTCAAAATGAAGCAGATGCGAGCGCCTGGGGCTCATAGGCCCAACACCGAATGCCCTCACAAATGAGGGCCCATTAGGGGCCGCGTGGCGGGCTACTCTAGCGGCAGGAGCTCTCAGAACATCGAGCGCAGCGAGCAGAGCTCCACGCAGTGGCCCTCCCCGGGCAGGGGCCAGCGGAGCGTCAACCGCCAGCGCTCCCATCCTAGAGCTTGAGCGCCCGCCGGTGACTGCCCCACCGCTCCGCTGGCCAGTCCGTGGAGGCTTCTGCGGAGGGCTGTTCCTGCGGAGGGCTGTTCCTGCGGAGCTGGGGCAATGAGGCTGTGGCCATGGGAAAGTGCGGAGCACACGTGACCGCACCTAATCGCAGGCGTGCGACGGCCATTGAGTCAGCAGCAGAGCACAGACCACAGGGAGACAGCACCCAGCGTACAGAGACGCAGAGATACCCAGCCGACCCAGAGCCAGCCGGAGACCGCAGCGAGAGACCGAACCCTGCGAAAGTTCACACGACCCGAGACCTGCCCTGTGCTGTCCGCCACCAGACGCCACCTTAGACCTGGCCCCATACCGTCGACCTAATACCTGACCCACTGACCACCTGGCCCCCTACAGACCTCCGGGCGCCACAGACTTCCCCTGACCGCCCGATCTACCCCCGACCCTCAGACACTCAGACCCTCAGACCCCATGAAGAAATCTTACGCCCTTGAGACCGAGCTCGTGCTCTCCAAGTCCGGCGACCAGTACAACGCCTCGGTGCCGCCGTTGTACCAGTCCGCCACCTTCAAACAGCCGTCGCTCTCCAACATGGGCGAGTACGACTACACGCGCTCGGGCAACCCCACGCGCACGTACCTCCAGAACCACATTGCCAAGATCATGAAGGCGCCGCTGGCGTTTGCCGTGACCAGCGGCATGGGGTGCTTGGATGTGATCACGAGGCTCCTCAAGCCGGGCGACCACGTGATTGCCGGTGACGACCTCTACGGCGGCACCCACCGGCTCTTGACCTACATGCACAACAAGGGCGACCTCGTGGTGCACCACCACGACACCACCAACACCGCGCTCATCAAGGCGCACATCACGCCCGACACCAAGATGATTTTCTTGGAGCTGCCCACCAACCCCTTGATCAAAGTGTGCGACGTGCGCGCCATCACCGAGCACGCGCACCGGGTGAGCCCTGACATCATCGTCGTCTTCGACAACACAATGATGTCGCCGGTGCTCATGACGCCGCTAGACCTCGGGGTGGACATCCAGTACGAGTCTGCCACCAAGTACCTCAACGGACACCACGACATCATGGCCGGCGTGTTGGCCACGCGAGACCCGAAGCTCGCCGAGCGCCTCTACTTTGTGATCAACTCCACCGGGTGCGGGCTCCTGCCCATGGACTCGTGGCTCTTGTGCCGCGGTCTCCGCACCTTGGCCATCCGCGTCGAGAGACAGCAGCAGAACTGCGTGCGCATCGCCGAGTTCTTGCAGAGCGTGGGGTTCAAGGTGCGCTACCCGGGCCTCAAGCTGCACCCACAGCACAAGCTCCACGCGTCCATGTGCCGCGGGGCCGGCGCCGTGCTCTCGTTCGAGACCGGCGACATCAAAACCTCCGAGCGCATCGTGGAGCTGACCGACATCTTCGGCATCGCCGTGTCGTTCGGCTGTGTCAACTCCTTGATCTCCATGCCCTGCAAAATGTCCCACGCCTCCATTGACGCCAAGACCAGGGAGGAACGCGACTTCCCGGAGGACTTGATCCGCTTATGCATCGGCATCGAGAACGCCGATGACTTGATCGACGACCTCACAAAGGCGCTCTTGAAGAGCGGCGCGTGCCGCGTCAACGCCAAGGACGAGCTCTTCAACGCCGTGGCCCTCCAGCCGAAATTGTAGCGAATGCAACGTTCCATTGTGCCCCCTGTAGCAGGCGCTGGTCTATCGCCAGCAGGCGCAGGTCCCAGAGATCCTGACGTCTACAACGCTCCGCTCGCCCTTGCCCGGGGAGGGCCACAGTCTCCGCAGGAGCCTCCACGGAGTGGCCCAGCTGAGCAGTGGGGCAGCCGCCGGCGGGCGCTCAGGATCTGGGGGCTGTGGGTTTACCGGGGCATCCAGACAGGGCCACTGCGTGGGGCTCTGCTCGCTGCGCTCGGATTGGTGTTGGCCCCCTGCGGGAGAAAGCTCTCCGTAGAAGCCCCCAGTGGTCAGTGGAGGGACAGTGCAGCCACCGGCGGACGCTCAGGCTCTAGGGACCCTGGGATCGGTGACGCTCCCAAAGAGCCGCTGGGCTTGGACTGTGCCAGGGTCCCCTAGACGAAGGGCTTATATGCCGTACTCTTACCCCGGGAGCAAAAGCCCCCCGCAAAAGGCATAAATGGCCCGATTTTGATGTTTTGGGCAGCACAATGACGTCTAAATCATCGGAATGGACACTAGAGCGTTTACTGTGCTTGTAGATGGAAAATTGGGGCAGAAATCTCGGAGCTGGCTCTGGGTGGAAAGACTTGTGTGCAGGAGCTGAGTCTGACCAAGGGCTCGGGCCCCGCAGGGAACAGCTCTCCGCAGGAGCCTCCACGGAGTGGCCCGCGGAGCGTTCTCTCCAGTGGACGCTCAAGCTCCGCATCTCGGGATACAACCTCGTCATGACCTCTGGCGATGGGACTCTGGCGACGTGACCGATGGCTCTGGACCTTGGCGCGTGGATGGCAAATCCTGCATGTGGCACAACGCGTGTACCACAACAACCCACGTCTCAAATTCGTGAGGAGGCTCTTTCAGCAACCCACAGCATCATGGCCTCAGAGTTTGGACTTAGCTCAGGTGCCCTCAAGGGCATCATATCGAAGAACGAGGCCCACTTGTACGCCAACAAGCCGATTTTGGCGCAGGTTTCGAACGTCAAAATCATCGATCCCAAGGACGACAACGTGCAATCGTCGGTGCGGTACCGGGTGCTTCTTAACGACGGCAAATACTCGCTCCACGGGGTGATTCCGAACGAATGTGTGCCCTATTGCGAGGCCAACGGCTTTAAGAAGACTTCCATCATCAATATCAAGAAATACGAGGTGGTTAAGTCCCAGAAACACATTATGGTGATCCAGGATCTTGAGATCAAGCAGTCCACTAGCCCCAAGATCAGCGCCAACTTGATCTCGGTGGACGCCTACTACGCTGAGCACCCCGACGAGGACAATTTGGGCACTTCGGGTGCCCCCAGCACCTTCCTGAAGTCCGGGTCGCCCTTCGGCGAGTCCACTCCCAACCAGCCCCCCGCCCGTCCCAAGGCCGCCGCCTCCGGCCCAAAGCGCCACATCAACGCCATTGAGCAGCTCTCCCCATATCAGAACCAGTGGACTATCAAGGCCCGCGTTTCCTACAAGGGCGACATCAGAAAGTGGTCCAATGCCAGGGGCGAGGGCAAGATCTTCAACGTCAATTTCCTCGACGAATCGGACGAAATCAGAGCCACCGCCTTCAACGAGTTGGCAGAGAAGTTCTCGCAGGAATTGGAGGAAGGAAAAGTGTACTACGTGTCTAAGGCGCGACTCCAGCAGGCCAAGCCCCAGTTCTCCCACCTTTCCCACCCGTATGAGCTCTCTCTCGACAGAGACACGGTCATCGAAGAGTGCTTTGACACAACCAACGACGTGCCCAAAATCAATTTCAATTTCGTGAAATTGGACCAGATCCAGAACATCGAGCCCAACGCCGTCACCGACGTCATCGGTGTGTTGAAGGAGGTACAGCCCGTCTTCCAAATCACCGCCAAGTCCACGGGTAAGCCCTTCGATAGGAGAAATGTCACGATCGTTGACGACACCAATTTTGCCATCACTGTTGGGTTGTGGAACAACACGGCAGTTGACTTCAACACCAGCGAAGGCTCTGTTATTGCGTTCAAGGGCTGCAAAGTCCAGGATTTTGGCGGCAGATCGCTTACTTTGACCCACGCAGGCACACTCATTGTGAATCCCGACACTCCAGAATCGTACCAGTTGAAGGGCTGGTACGACAACCAGGGCAAGAACGAAACGTACCAGACGCTCAAAACCGAGGGACCTGCCAAGGGCGGGTACATCACGAACCGCAAGACCATCCACCAGGCCCAGGAGGAGAATTTGGGCATGAATGAGAAGCCTGACTACTTCAACATCAAGGCCACCATCAATTTCTTGAAGTCCGAAAACTTCTGCTACCCTGCGTGTAACAATGTGACAGGATCGGGCACCGGAGGTGATTCTACATGCAACAGGAAGGTGGTGGAGACCGGGGACGGATGGCGCTGTGAAAAGTGCGACTTGACGTTTGCCGAGCCCGAGTACCGCTACATTCTCAACGTGTCGGTGATGGACGCGACGGGCCAGCTCTGGACCACTTTGTTTGACCAGGAGGCGCGCCAATTACTCGGAATTTCGGCGGGAGAGTTGTTGAAATTGAAGGAAAAGACTGACCTCGGAGAAGGTCAGGAGTTTGCACAGTTGATCCAAAGCGTCACCATGAAGGAGTTTAATTTCAGGATCAAAGCGAGACAGGATTCCTACAATGGCGTCACCAGAATAAGATATCAGGTGATGACGCTTGCAGAGGTGGATTTCAATGCTGAGTGTGAGCATTTGTGTACGGAGCTCGATGCGATGTTGAATTGATTGGGGGCGTTGAGATATGATGTGAATTGAGTTGTGTCTATTAATGAATGCAATTGAGCAGAAGTGTAGAGATTTAGATGACCAGCGTGCCAGCAGCAGCGAGCAACAGCAGGGACCAGTAGAAGGCGGTATGATGAACCTGGAGCTGTCTCTGTGAACCTGGAGCTCTCTGTGAACCTGGGGCTGTCTCACAGGGGAAAAAAAGGACCAGCAGCCATGGTGGACGCTCACTTGAAGCCAAGACTAAGCCTGAAATTCTGCCGACGGTCGGCCGAAGTGCAGCTTGCAGAGAGGCAGACGTGGCCCTCTCAAGGTCGTAGTAAATGGCCCACCCTGTCACATTCTGCTCACAAATGAAGCAGTGCTCAGCTCGTGGCACGACTACCAAAGCTCGATGACCAGCGGTCTCTAAGTCCAAGGATAGCTCCAGACCACAGTACAGTCGCTCCTAATAACTGCGGGTATTAAACTCGACGAGTCCGTTGGCCTGTAGCCAGAACGTCTTCAACACGTCGTTGGCAGCCCGTGAGCCTCGGGTAACCAACAATTTGCTGATAAAAGTGGAGCACGCCTTCTGGTCCAAGGAGCGACCCAAGCGCCCAAAGGCTCCCTCAAGCCACAGCCGCAAATGCTGGGAGTATTTCGCCACAAAGTTGCGGAACACAGGATAGTAGTGCTCCAAATTGGAGCGGGAAGAGTCCAAGAACGCAGCCAAGAGGCTGGTGGCGAATTGCGGCCCCACAGACTCTACCACCTGGCGGACACGCGTCTGGTCCTGCTGAGTGCCGCGCTTCAAGGCCAAAAGCGTCAACCAGAACCGCAGCACCGCCTTAATGACGAATGTCTCGCTGGCCCCGAGCGCCTCCAATGCTAACGGAACGACCAGCGGCTCAAATTCCACCTGGTGAACGAGAAGCGCCGGCTTTCTTTCGAGCACCGTCGCAAAAAAAGCGAGCGTACACTGCACGGTGTCCGGGTCCGCCTTGAGCTGCGGTAATTTCAGAGCGAAAACGGAGCCAAGAACCTCGGCCATCACTGCGTCGCTGATTTCCCTGGACCTCACGATCACGAGAGTCTCGAGAAGGCCGTAGAGAAAGGGCACGGACGAGGAGTCACAGGCGTCGATCTTGCGCACCACATACTCAAAAATTGCCACGAGCGGGAACACAAAAGGGCCCTGGACGGACTCTCCAAGGCCGCACTTTAAGATCTGACAGCACTTCTCGGTGATTAGGGCACTGGAGACAAATCGCTGGAGCGAAAACTCGCGCACCATGGCCAACACCTGAGCCTTCACCCGAAGCGGATCCTGGGCCCAGTAGGCGTTCACCGCAGCGATCTGCTGCTCCGAAAAGAAATCTGCGGCCTCCTCGGGCACCTGGGAGCCTCTCCCGATCTCGTGGATGCAGGAGACAAGCGACAAGAGATGGTCGTGAGCCGCCTCCAGCGTCGAGTCTTCGCGGAGCAACTCGTGCGCTCGCTCGCCAATGGCCTGGAGCATCTTGTGCACTGTGAGGGCAAACTTCTCGGGGTTTTTCTCACTGTAGGCGATGGAGGTGTAGGCGTTGAACATGCGCTGGCGAATGAGGTTTTCCACCACCGGAGAGCGCAAGATTTCCACGAGCACGAGCTCTAACGTCGGGAGGAACGAGAGCAATTTGTCGCGGCACTGGTGGCAGATTTTGACGATGGTCTTGGAGGACTGGAGCGCGAGCGGCTTGCTCCCGTGAAGGAGCACCGTAAATAACAAGTCGAAGACCGCGGAAAGAGACGGCGTTCCCTGTGGCGAGCTGAAGAAAAACTGAAGCGCCGAGAGAAAGTTGATCGCGCTGGCGTGGAGGTGTAGGTAGAGGCCCCTGTGCGGGCACTTGGCCACGACGTCCACGAGTCCTGCGGCAAAAATCAGCGCCACGGGCGGAACGAGAGCCTCCGCCAGCGACTCCAACTCTGCGCAGTCGTCCGTCACCTTGTAGAGCGCGTAGAGCGAGCTCTCGATGTCGAGGAGTTCGGGGGAGAAAGGGCCCGAATTTTCGGTGTTCTGGGCCGAGGCTTTGCGCAAAGCGTCGCAGAGCCCCTCGGCGAGCGACTGGTAGAACGGGCCCTTGAGCAACGCGTACACGGCGATAAAGAAATCCGCCACGTTGGTGCGAAAATGAAGGAACTCGGACCGGATCGGGCCAAGAGTCTCCTGATCTGGGAGGTGGATCTTGCGCCAGTAGATGGCAGCCACGCGGCCGAAGAGCTGGCGCTGGGCCTCCGAAAACGCGCGGTTTCCCTGCGGATCATCAGCGTAGAGAGCCTCGAAAGTGTCGGTGTCGTCGACGAAAATATTGGCGAGTTCCTCCCAGAATGCCAACAAGAGGTCGCTGACGCTCTCATCGGCAATGGCGACGCCGGGGAACGCCGTGAGCGACACGAGCAACTCGCAAATGCTCGCGGTCTCGGGATCCGTGAGCGTCTTGGCTACGTGGAGCATCTCGTAGCGGAGGGCAGTGACCAAGAGCGACACGAAGGCACTGACCTCGTCGGCGTAGTCCTGGGGCGCTCGCGTGAGCACCTCGAGGTACTGGGAGCCGAAGTGGCCAGGCTCGAACATCAAGCGTCGGAAGTAACGACGCGACGGAACACTGAGAAGCTGTGGGTTGAGCTCCAAGAGTTCGGTGGCCACCTCCACCGCCTTGGAGGTGATGGGAGAGTCGCACACGAGAGATGGGAGAGTGAAGTGCCGGAGAAGGAAGTCGCTGATGGGGGCGGATTCGGCGTTCGGATGGCCAAAATTCGCGTAGCGAACGGGTGACGACGACTCGGCTAACGTGGCGTAGGAGACCCATGCGTTCACGCATTCGAGCGCTGCAATATCGAGGCCGTTGGGGATCTGCCCCGCCACCACCTGGAGCGCTAGCTCCGTCGTAGCAAAGGTCCCCCGCCCGTACACCACCTCGTGGAGTTCTGGCGTCAGCTCCTGCCTGCAGAGGTCCTCCGCTAGCACCTGGGAGAAAAACAAGAGCACGGCGAGCTGGTCCTCGCTCAACTGCTGGAGAACGATGGAGATGTCAGACTGCGAGAGCGGCCCACTGGAGCCACCAAAAGCCACGAGAAGTTCCGAGAGGGGATTAGGGATATCCAGGGGGTGTCGGGCAAATAGCAGGGCGGAATTGGTCAAAAGTTTGCGGATAACGAACTTCTTGGAGGCGAGGGGGTCGCTAGACAGGGTGAGCCTCACCACGTGGTGCAATTGCTCCATGAACATGGGCACCACAGACTCAGACGGCACGCCCTCATTGATGGCAACGGCATAGGTCAAGGCGCCAAAGAACTGACAGTTCCTGGAAGGAAGGGCGAGGAGCTGGGGGGCAAGACGGAGCCCCTGGGTGCGCTGCATTGTCTGGAGCGAGCTCTGGAGCGCAGCCACTCGCAGCGGATCGCCCGTGGCGTAGAGCGTCTCGATGGCCTGGCGTTAGTAGGAGCGTGTGGGGACACTGGAGGAGAGACATAAGGGGCAGCGACAAATGTACGGGCAGGCGCCGGGATCGGAGCAGGCCAGACAGGACTCAGGGCGCTAGGCCTGGGAGGGAGCCAGCACTAGCCTGGGACTGAGTCGGGGGCCAGAAAAGCGGTTGCCGGCCAAAAAAAGGAGCCAGAAACCCGCACCCAACACCGCGCACATCACGGCGGACTTACCTCAGCCACAGAACTCAATTCGGAGCTCTCCATGGCACAGGGTGGAGAAGGCATCAGGAGGCAGCTGCCCATAGAACCCAAATCCCTGCACAGAGACCAGGTCAGCCTGCAGATAGTTGCTTAAATCCTGTACATGATTACAGCACCTGCACACGGCTCATGATTGATCAGGCGACGGGCTGACGTTGCTTCAGTGAGCCCAAGCCCCAAGGTTTTTTGCTGCCACTTTCACCACACGGCCCGAGTTCCACACATTTAGCAGCACGAGGTTCCAACAGAGAGCCCACACGAGTCCAGATCCGAGCAGACCCCGCGTACTTTCGCCGAGCCTGCCCCGCCTAGAGCCCATCACCAGCGAGGCCCTGCGCCGCTTATAAAGTGCGCACTTGCCCCTGACTCAGCACCAGCTGCCAATTTCCAGCTGCCAACTTCCAGCTCCCACAGATCTAAAATTTGCCATGTCTACTGCCCGAAGAGTCTCCCGGGCCCAGTGCTCGAATTGCACGTGCTCTCCCGGCCTTCTTTCCCGTACCAACAAGCGCTCGTTCCTCCTCAACCGCCAAATATCCAACCACCGTAGCTCCAGCGGGTCCCTCCCTGGCTCGCGCAAGGGTTCCATTCTCAACTTCGACGTGGCCTCGCTTTGTCTCCCGGAGATCAAGGAGGTGAACACCTCGCACCGATTGGAGAAACTCCGCCGCGCTATGGCTGAGCACGACGTTGCTCTCTACATCATCCCCAGCGAGGACGAGCACCAGAGCGAGTACGTGACGGCGGCCGACCAACGCCGCAGTTTCATCTCGGGGTTCCAGGGCAGCGCCGGCGTGGCCATCGTCACCCGTGACGTCATGTGCATGAACGACACCCCAGAGGGACTCGCTGCTCTCCTGACCGACGGCCGGTACTTTGCCCAGGCCACCAACGAGCTCGACTTCAACTGGACTCTTCTTCGTCAGGGTGTCAAGGACGAGCCCACGTGGGAGGAATGGACCGTGGACCAGGCGGTGCAGTTGTCGCTAGACTCCGGAGCGGAGATCCGCATTGGCGTAGACCCCAAATTGATCACGCATTCGATGTACGAGAAACTCAGCGGCCTCATCAGCGAGAGGTTGGCGCTCTCTTCTAACCTGCGCGCCGCAGTGCTGCTTGTCCCCGTCCTGGAGAACCTCATCGACAAGATCTGGCAGCACTTTGAGGAGAGTCCCGCCCTGGCCTTGAGTCCCGTGAAGGTTCTCGCGCCCCAGTTCAGTGGCCAGAGCGTTGCCGACAAAGTGGCGGCCGTGGTGAACGAATTGCGTGCGAAAAACGCCCACGGGCTCGTCGTCAGCGCCTTGGACGAGGTCGCGTGGCTCCTCAACCTTCGCGCTAGCGATATCGAGTACAACCCCGTGTTTTTCTCGTATCTCACTGTGAGCATCGAGCCTTCCCCCAAGGTTGTACTCTACTCGGACGTGGCGCGCTTCGAAGACCTGGCCATTTCGCACCTCCACGCGAACTCCGTGGACATTCGGCCCTACACTGCGTTCTGGGGTGACCTCAAGGTACTCAGCTCGCGGTTCTCCGAGTCCAAATCGAAGCTTCTAGTGCCCTCAACGGCCTCATGGGAGATTATCCGCCAGGTGAGCTGTCGATTCGAGCAGCTGCGGTCCCCTGTCGAGGACTTGAAGAGCGTGAAGAACGCCCAGGAGCTTGCCGGGGCGAAGGCTGCACATTTCAAGGACGGGCGCGCTCTCGTTCGGTTCTTCTCGTGGCTCGAACAGCAGCTCTCGGAGGGCGAGCTCATTGACGAAGTGTCGGCAGACGAAAAGCTCACAGAGTTCCGCCAGGAGGAGGAGCATTTTGTGGGACTCTCCTTTGCCACTATCAGTTCCACGGGCCCGAATTCCGCCATCATCCACTACAAGCCTGTGAAGGGTGAGTGCCCCATAATAAATCCCGAAAAAATTTACTTGAACGACTCGGGGGCGCAGTTTTTGGACGGAACCACCGACACTACGCGCACGGTGCATTTTGGCCTGCCGACAGAGGACGAGATCCGCAACTACACGCTCGTGCTCAAGGGAAATATCGCGTTGTCGCGGCTCAAATTCCCTGAGAACACCGCGGGGGCGCTCATCGACTCCATAGCGCGCCAGCACTTGTGGGCGGAGTACTTGGATTATCGCCACGGCACCTCACACGGAGTGGGCGCATATTTGAACGTGCACGAGGGGCCCATTGGTATTGGACCACGGCCCAATGCGGCCACTTCTTTTCTCAAGCCGGGAAACTTGCTCTCGAATGAGCCTGGCTACTACGAAGATGGAAACTACGGAATCCGCATTGAAAACATGATGTTTGTGAAGGAGACAGGTAAAGATTTCGGCGGGCGCAAGTTTTTGGAGTTTGAGACCGTCACCCGGGTGCCATTCTGCCGCAAGTTGATCGATGCGAGGTTGTTATCGCCGGAGGAGAAGCAGTGGGTGGATGAGTACCACCGGACGGTGCGAGACGAGCTCCTTCCAACGTTAAAGAAGGACAGCTTGGAGCATCGCTGGTTGAAGAGAGAGACTCTTCCGTTGTAGGAGGATAGAGGGTGAGATGAGGGAGAGACAAAATAAGAAGAGGAGAGAAGCGAGGTAGAAAACAAGAAGAGGAGAGGGGGCCGGAGACGAGACCGGGAGTTGATAGTTTTCTGGCTCGCTGGTCCTTTACAGAAAATTGATGAATAGCGAGCATTTGTAGTGAGGTAGGAAGAAGAGAGAGGAAGACGAGAGAGGAAGACGAGAGAGGAAGACGAGAGAGGAGGGAGAAGTAGAGAGGCACAGAAGGCAGAGTCAAAAGAAGAGGCCGAGTCAGAGTTGTGGCCTGAAAGCAGAAAGAAGTCATAGAGCCAGGGCCTGATAAGCCAAGCCGGGCTCCTGATTTCAACTCTGACCCGTGGTCACCCTGGCCAGTGCTCACTGGCGCCTCTCACGCCCTCACCGTCATCCTCCTCAGTCTCCTCACCCTCGGCGCTTCCCCGGACTTTTCCCGTCCTGGGCGCGCCACCGGCCAATAGCAGCGCTACAAAAATTGCTGACATTTCCACGACAATCCGCACCCGGCTCCTGTACACAGTCTACCTCTTGGCTTGCTTACTGATGGCTAATGGCAGCTTTCTCTACTGTTTCTTTTCCCACATCGGCACAACATGATTAGAATATCGCCATTAAGAGCGGTTATTTACAGTCCCAGGGCCGCGGTGGCGCCCGGGAGAGCCCTTTCCAACACCAGGCGTTTCATGAGAACGATCCCCTTCACCACCGTCTCCACCGAATTCACTCCCTTAAATTACCAAATAGAGCACGAGCCTACACCAGAAATAGCAACTACACCGGGCGCAAAATGGGCCAAGCACTCGTTGAGTGCCCCATTGGAGGCGCCAGTGCGCAGAGAGACACATGTGGAGATCTCCCAGCCGCCGCTTCCCAAGCGCCGGTCCAGGGCCGACAGATACAAGCGGGCCCGAGCCGCCAGCGAGAATCTGGAGGCTGCCTCTGCTCCAGCGGCCAGCGAACTGGCAGAGTCATCACCAGGCGGCAATGTTTCCGCGACAGCCGCCCCGACAGCTACCGAGGCGGTCGCTCCACCCACCGAGGCAGCCGCCCCGGCCACCCAGATAGCCACTCTCCCAGCCAGCCAACCGGTCACACAAACGGCCCAGCCGGCCAAGAAAAAGCGAGTTCTCCGCCCCAGGAAGGCGCTTATCACCCTCACACCAGAGGCCATTCTGCATCTCAAGGGGCTCATGGACCAGCCAGAACCCAAGCTCATCCGCATCGGCGTGAGAAATAGAGGCTGCTCGGGCTTGACCTACCACTTGGACTACGTCACAGAGGCGGGTAAATTCGATGAATTTGTGGAGCAGGACGGCGTCAAGGTGCTCATTGACTCCAAGGCCCTTTTCTCCATCGTGGGGTCCCAAATGGACTGGCTCGACGACAAGTTGTCGTCGCGGTTCGTCTTCAGGAACCCGAACTCCAAGGGCACCTGCGGCTGCGGCGAGTCGTTCATGGTATGATCCCCTCTTTGCATAAGTGCTGAGCACTACGACTCTACGAATTTTTATAGAAATTGACGGTCTCCGGTCACTCGGGAGCTGTAGACACCTATTGCGAGCCTCGGCTCCGAGGACTATATGCAGGTCCAACATATTGCAGCCATTTGTGGACTCTTGGTGGGCCTCTGTTAGTGCCTTGTGGTCTGTGGTCTGTGCTCCTGGTGTGTGCCTACGGTCTGTGTCATGGTATAGCGAGGTCCCAGGCTGGCCCTGGTTCCGTTTTTTTTTTCCACATCGCCGCCAATTCACGCATTCACGCTACTCCGACCATGAAACTCTCCTTGTGCCTTGCCCTCTGTGGCCTTTCGCTGGCCGTTTTGGCCGACCAGGCTCCCAAAAACACCGACAACACCAAGGGTGTCATGGCAATTGCCGACTTTCCCAAGGGCAACATTGTTTTCTATTCCAAGCGCAGAAATGAGGTCAAGGTCCACGTTGATGTGACGGGGCTCCCCGAGTCTGGGGGCCCCTTTGTCTACCATATCCACGAGCACGGTGTGTCAAAACCGGGCCAGTGTGACTCCATTGGCAACCATTTTAACCCCTACAATGCTCCGCCAGTTTGCGAGGACCAGCGTGACGATAGCTACTGCCAGGTGGGCGACTTGTCGGGCAAGCACGGCTGGATCGACACCACCTGTTTTGAGACCAAGTACTACGACCCCTACTTGTCTTTGAACCCCTCGTCTCCCTCGTACATTGTGGGCAGAGCGGTGGCCTTCCATTTTGACAATTTGACCACTTTTGCCTGTGCCAACATCGAGCTCGTCTCTGACTCCCGGCGGGCCTCGTTGTATCAGGCGCTCCTCGAGAAGGGCGACACTGAGTTCGACACTCTCGAGGACGACGAGGTCGATTTGGAGCAGTTATCGTTGGAGGCCCCGCAGCTCGAGTACAAGAGAGAAGCAAAGGGCCAGTACCGGCCGGTGGTCAAAAGCCACAACTCCTCGCAGGTCTACAATGGCACCGACATCGGCAGTTTCTTTCCTGAGCCATCCAATGGCTCCAACGACTCGTGCACCTCCTTGGTGACCAGCTCGTGCGAAAACAACGCCAATGTGGCCGCGGGCTCGCTCCTCTCCACGGCGTTGGCCTTGGTTCTCGGGCTCTTCCTCTAGGCCCCTAGGCCCCGCGACCGCCATTTGGCGCAATGTGCGGTCTGCCTCCTGCCCCAGAGTCGCGGTAGGTGACTTCTCCAGCTCACGTCTGTCACAAAGTCTGCCCGAGATGTCTATCGCCCTGTTGCTTCTGCCTCTGCTTCTGCTCGAATCCGGCTCTCCTCCCTGCTACAGTGAATGTACATCCTTATTTTAACCGATCTTCCGGCATTCGAAATACGTAGCACTGATATCGTCCGGCAACGAGCAGAAGTAGTCGTGTTTCTGCATCTGTCTGAACAATTTGACCGAGTTGTAGCCGAGCTTTAGGCATGTCTTGCCGCCACTGGCGTTGTCGGTGCAAATGATGCTCTCCTCGGCATCTTTCTCGCCATCGATGATGAACCAATTGCCCGGCCGACTCTCCACGAATTCCTTGACGCTGTCGTTGATTTTGGCTTCGTCGTTGACCTCCAGGATCCGAATGTCGTTGGGATCGTGCGAGATCTTGTCGAGGGTGGCGGAAATGTCTGAGTCTGGGGCCAACCCTAAGGGTTGGTGGGATTTTTGCTGGACCTGCGCCGGAGCAGGCTGGGGCTTGGGCGACGAAAACCAACCCATTGCAGAAAATTAAAGAACTAAGGCGCTGGATGAATATCGTCATTCATCCGGGGGCAAGAGCAAGCTCCTAAGGCCTGTATGGGGGACAAGCGAGGCACCCCGGCTCCGCGGCTACTAAGCGCGAAAGGCCGCTAGAGTAACCGGCCGCTCAAGCTTGAGTCCTTCGGCTCCCGTGACGCTCCGCTGGCCACTTCGTGGAAACCCTTGCGGGAAGCTGTTCCCTGCGGGAGGTCCAGAACCCGAGCGTAGCGAGCTGGGCCCCACGCAGTGGCTCCCGCCGAGCAGGCGCCAGCGGAGCGTCTCGGATACCCCGACGATCGCTTAGGCCCCAGAGCTTGAGCGCTTGCCGGCGGCTTGTCGTCCGCTCCGCTGGCCACTCCGTGGAGGCTCCTGCGGAGAGCTGTTTCCTCCGGGAGGTCTGTAGAGCGATCTATGCCCTCTTCTCGCCTCCTCCGGGCCCTTGGAGGGGGCCGGACGCTACATCTGGCAAAGGGTCAGCTCCTGTCCCACGGATTCCGTCAATTTCTATAAACACAAGCCGTAATTCTCGTTGAAGCGCATCAAATTACGCTCGTAGTCCCTGTACCCAATGTTTGCCAAGTATTTGTCGATGCCCTTGAACCGCTTCTTGAACTCGTCGGGATTTAGCTCCATGGTGGGCGCCTTCAGGAACACTCTGGCGTCTAGTTCCTTTACCCAGTCGTAGTGGCGGTCATACTTGACCTCTGGCGGCATCGAGTAGTCCATTTTGACTACGGTGGCGAGTATTTTGGCCTCATTTCTCGCGCTGTGCTCCCCATCCACCTCGTTGTAGACACAGGCGTTCTGGATGAAGGCGACGGTGTTCAATAGCCGGGAGCGGTGCTCTTTGACCAGGATTTCGCCAGCAGATGGAAGAAACACCGTCCTCTTCTCTGGGAAACTCTCGTACCGAAATTTCCGCCGGATGTAGCTCGTGTACGACTCGGGGTACTCCTGGAACACCCGGAGAGCGTAGAGTCGTCGGTAGAGGTACCGAGTCTGCAGTCGGGGGCTCAAGGTTTCAAAAAACGCAGCGTCTAGCAGCGGCCAGCGGCCCACTACCACCGCCCGGCTGGTGACCACAGACCCTCGAAATGGAAGGGTGCTCATGGGCTGTGGTGGGGGGTGGTGGAGGAGAGTCCCCTGAGCTGAGTCTCCTGCATCTGAGGGTAGCCGCTCTGCGACCGTTGAGGACTCCACATCGCCCCTCCGGACAGCCCTAACGCTGTCGCTGTCACTTGACTAGCTGTTCTTCGGTGACTCCCCTACCATTGGCTCCAGCGATGGCCTCCTCTCGCCAGTTGCGCTGCTCTCACCCCTCCGGGACCTCCTTCGCCCTCGCCTATGAGTGTTTCAGCCGCCTGGACACCGTAGAGCCGAGCAACGTGATGGTTCCCAGCCCCGGCTTCAGAGTAAGTCCTACGGCTAGCAGCCCAATACGCTTAGCTGACTTCAGACCCAGTCATAGGCTGCTGAAATCTCTCATCTTGTAGCCCACTAACGCAGATCTCCACCGCTGTCACCGTCAACGGCAGGGCCCTCCCCCTGTTTCTCTGCGCTGATATTGGCCACGTTTTTGCCTCCAGTGCCTTCTGGGGCCACCTCGGATACAACCTGGTGCTCTCGGTGGACCGAGACTGCGGGTTGTTTGTTCTAGCGCTCGACTGCCCCCTCTTTAGCCCCCTTGTGGGCGATTTGGCGCCCCTAGGCTTTCGCCCGGTGGACGTGCTCTCGGTAAACTTGCAGTTCAACACCCCAAACTGTGACCTAGTGATGGCGCAATTGCTAGATGCCTTGGACTACGCTTTTGTATCGCTTTTCCTCAACTTGGAGTACCTCTGCCCCTTTGTCTTCTCAGTGTACGGGCGGAGGTTCTTCCGGCTCAACTACAACGCCACCGAAACCAACGCCAGGGCCCTAGCAAACGGCCCAGCCAAATTCAGCTACAACGAGCTTATGATTCTGAGCCTACGGGGCATTCTCGACACCATCACAGCCCAGTGCACCGTGTTGAGGGTGTTGCGGCCTGCTGGCGATTCCTGCGCGGCAGAGTCCCCTAGCGATCCCCCTCAATCAGCGGCCGCTGGCGCCATCCGGGCGCGCGCTCTCTTGAGCCCGTTCGAGCTCCAGCTCTTCGCCATAAAGCACCTCGAGAGCTGCACACAAACGACCACCCCAGAGCTTAAATCGGCTGAAACTCGGCCAGAATGACTCCACAGGTGCTCTGAATCTCCCTACGAATCTTCAGCAACTTTCACCCTTTGCCTGCCCTCCTGCCCAGCTACCCACTACCGCCAGCCCCAGATCACTCCTGCACCCAGCACTACCTCAAAAAGCTCAAAACATAAACACGCGGCCCGGCCCCAGGTCCAGCCCCCAGGCCACCCTCTCAGCGACTGCCATAGCACCCACAACACCCAGGACCCACACCGGACCCCCGCAGCTCCCATAGCACTCCCTTGGAATTCGGTAACCAGCGCCACTAGCTCAGCGCCAGCGCCACCCCTCCCTATGTCGTCCTTCTTCCAGAACTTCAACACCCACTCGTTGCGGTCTACCCGCAACTTCAAAAAGCAGCAGTCGCCCATCTCCAGTCCGCAGCCAATTTCCAACCTGGCGCTCCCGTCAACGCCCCAGATCCCTCCGAACTTCCAGAATGTGTCCACGCCCGTTCCGCCCTACCAGACGATGAAGTCGAACACGGTACTTGGGCGCAAAAACGACCCAGATGACGGGTCCGGACAGTTGGTGTCGTCACACAGAGACATCAGGAGCTATGCCGAGCAGACCTTGGGCTCAGACAATGCGTTGATCCAGGCGGTCAAGCTCCCGCAGGACGAGGACGTCAACGAGTGGCTCGCGGTGCACGTGGTGGACTTCTACAACCAGATCAACATGCTCTACGGGGCCATTACCGAGTTCTGTTCCCCCATAACGTGTCCCCGGATGATTGCTACAGAGGAATACGAGTACTTGTGGCAAGACTCCAACTCGGCGCGGGGCGGCTCGCTGCTGCCCAAGGCCCCGGTGTCGTTGCCCGCGTGCGAATACATAGAGAACTTGATGAACTGGATCCAGAATTTTTTCGACAACGACAACATCTTCCCATCAAAAACAGGGGCTCCGTTTCCGCAGCTGTTTCAGGCTCTCGTCAAAACCATTTTCAAGCGCTTGTTCCGCATCTACGCCCACATCTACTGCCACCACTTCAACGAGATTCGTGAATTGGGGCTCCAGAGCCACTTGAATACAAGTTTGAAGCACTTTGTGTTGTTCAGCAACGAGTTTTCGTTGATCAGCACCAAGGATTATGGGCCTTTGGAGGACTTGGTGGATGCGATGTTGGGGTACTAGCTGGCTGGCAGGGTTTTATACAGGTATGTGAAGATGATGTAGGATGTAGGAATAGAGATTTGAGTGGGGAGGCGCTGACGACTGTGTGGACTGCGTCCCTCGTGGCTGAGCCAGAGTTTGTCTCGGGTCTTGGGAGCATTTTCTTCTCTCAGAAGGTCTCCGCAATCTCAGGAGTTCTCTTCCCTGAGAAATGCTCCCTCCTCTCTGTCTCTGCTCTTTGAGGAGGTCTCTGGTCCCTCAGGAGCTCCTAGCCTCCCGGGACTTTCCCTCCTCTTTTCAAAACTTTAACACAATTCAACCTCCGCCATCATGCAGATATGGTCTGAGGGATACTGGCCCTGGCGTGGCTGGCCCGACGGCTCAGGGCCCATCTCCTCGGGTGTAGGCAACCGCAAGAGCCCCACGAGACGCACGCCCTGGTCTCTGGCGATCTCCTCCACCGTGTCAACTCTAGAGCTGAAGTCCTGCTGCCCGTCCCACTCACTGACCACAAAAATGTAGTCCAAGAGACCGCGCCACGCATGCGCCCAGTTGGAGAAAAAGGGCTCGTTGCGGTCGTTGTCGAGCCCCGAGTTCTGGGGGTCGACGAGCCCATAGCCCGACGAGTACAACGAGATCGCCCGCATAGAGAGCGAGTTGTGGAGATCTTCCATCTGCTGCACTTTGGCTGCCTGCTCGGGGGTGAATTCGAAGGTGTCAGGCACCGGGTCCTTGGGCTGGTTAGACCCAAACTTCTCCACATTTCCGCCCTCTTCGGGCTCCGAGTCCGGCGCATTTTCCTCTGACTCCAGCGCCTCCTCTGAGTTGGCGCCCCTCAATTTCGAGTACTGGTACGAGATCGAACACCCTAGAACCCGCGGCGCTCGCCCCCGGTATCGCACCGGCTTCGAGGTGATGGAAAGATACGGCGAGTCGAACGGCTGTGAGTTGAAATCACCGGCGAAGAACGCGTACCAGTCCCGCCCGCTGTCGTCCACTGCGGCCAAGATTTTCCGGAACTCTTGCACCTTGCGGAGGGCGATGAAGGTCTGCCGCGTGCGCTCGTAGGTGCCGAAGGGGTGCCAGAAAAGATGCGTGGTGCCCACGATGATGCCGCTGCGGAGGCCGGGGTTCTTCTGGCGCATCTCGGGCGTAAACTCCAAGCTCGCCAAGAGCCCCACGTTCTCAGTGATACAGCTGGGCTCCAAGCCCTCGGTAGGCTCCCGATCGTAGTGAATGTGCACACAGTGCAGACACGAAAACATCAGACGCCGGAAAACAATGCACACCCCATGGTTCTTGGTTCCTGAGCGGTGATACTTCGACTCGTAGCCCAAAGCACCGAATTTCTTCTTCCAAAATGCCTCGTACTGGACGTAGTCCACCTCCTGGAGGCACATGATGTCGGCGTTGTAGTGCTGGAGCTCGGCAAGAAGCACCTGGGACCGGCTGTTCCACTTCAATGCGTTGCCGCTGGTAGGAAAAAGCTTGCGGCGGATTAGCGCCTGGGCCAACATGTTGTAGGTCATAATTCTGACCCTGGGGGGAGATGTTTCAGCGGAGGGTGCCGGCGCAGAGGAGGGTACCGGCACGGAGGCCAGCGACAGGGTCGGAAGCGCTAACAATTCTCGCCGAATGAACCGGAGCTCAGGTGGCGTGGGGTCGGAGCCACTTTGCTGCGCTTTCTGGCGCTCCTGCTCCTTCTTTATCCGCCGCTGTTCCCTCAACTGCTCGATCTGCTCCGGCGTAGGCTTCGACTTGGCTTTCATGGGCCCCTTCAGCGAGTTTTTGGCACTTTTGGCCGAAATTTTGGCCGCAGTTTGAGCTGGGTCTTGCACCTCACCCTCTGTGTTCCCTGGACTCATGGCGAGTCTTGGGCTTGGGGACCGGAAGTTATACCCAGAGACAGCCCAGGACATGTCGGGGACTGCGCGCCAGTAGTCGGCGAGCTCCTTCCCGCGATGGCGCCAGGATCTAAGCGCGGGGCCACTTGGCTTCTTCTTCCTCCCCCTTTGTACTGTCCCTCCACCCCCTCCAGCATTGACGGCGATGTCGCTCTACCAGCAGCTAGACGCCCTGCAAGCGAGAGCACTAGCCAAAATCCAGCAGCTCATCAGCGCCACCACGAGGGCCACCATACCGGAGGAGTCGTCGCTCGAGGAGCTCCGTCAGACCCTAGCGCAGGACGCCTACCGGGAGATCTGTGAGTTCCGGGACCTTTTGACTCTTGCGGATGCCTCTGAGCCCCAGGATTCTATCAATTTTTACATCTACAACGACAAATTGGCGGATCTCAGGTCCAGGCTCCGCCGGGCCCAGTTGCAATTTGCGAGCAGCGCCAATGCCATCATCCACCGCCAGCGGGTACAGAAATACTGCCAGGAGGATCAGGCGGTAGCGAGTGAGCAACAGCAGCGAGAGGAACTCTTTGGGGCCAGATCAGAGGGAAAAGACGCAAAACTCACGGCCCAATCGCAGCTCGTGGACAAAAACAAAGCCATCACCAGCTCGCTCCAGGCCACTCGCCAGATGATGAGCACCTCCATAATGCACACGGAGCTCAATATCGACACCCTCGACCAGCAAACGCGAGATTTGGGTGCTCTCAACGACAAGTTCGCCGACTTCTCCGACCTCTTGCACCGGTCGCGGGCCATCGTGCTGTTCATCCAGAAACAGGACCGCAGTGACAAGAACAGAATCTACATGAGCCTTGGATTTCTTGCACTTGTGTGCGCGTGGGTGGTCTGGCGGCGGATCCTCAAGGTCCCCGTGAAGTTCTTCTTGTGGTCGCTCTTCAAAGTGTTCGGGGTATTCAATTGGCTCGTGGGGACCACCACCACCTCAGCGATGGTGCACGGTGTCCCGAGCGCCTCCAGTGAGTCGGTTGCCATTCTCGCCACGACTTTGGTGGCGGTTGTATCAACGACGCAGCTCATGTCTGGCACATCCACGCCGGTGGCCACTGGAGTGCTGGCACTGTTCTCGCTCGATTTGGATACCGAGTACGTGGTGGAGATCCAGGAACCGGAGGGGGTGAAGGAAGAGCTATGGGAGGAATCTGGGGAGCTGTGGATTGTAAACGAAGACTCCAGACGCATCGTGGACGAGCTATAGGCTGGTGGGGACGACCTCCAGACCTGAAGGGCGAGTCTGGGCCTCCGTCCAGATCTCCCGCCACTTGTAATAAACACCAAAACGGAAATTATGTAGACACTGGAACGTCAGCCACAGCCCGCATGAACAGTTCCTATCATTCTGTATACAGCTGTAGCTACAGCCTAAGGCACTACGGCAGTTTTTGTCATTCTTTCGTTCATTCACAGGCACTAGCACCGCTCGTGCTCAGCACTGCTCCACCTTGACGCTGGCGCCATCCTTCTGCGAGCTCTCCAACGCCGCGGCAACTATGGCCAAGTGGTGGAAGGCGTTCTCGGGCTTGACCCGGATGCTTTTCTTGTCGCCAGAGCGCACCACCTCCACAAAATTGGTGAATTCTTCTACAAAAGTGTCCACTTCGTCGATCTCGATCACCTTGCGCTCACTGGCTGTCTGGCCGCTCTTTCCCACCGAGTAGCTGACGGTAGGCTTGGGCAACGAGGGCGAGAAGTCGTACACAACCGAGCCGTTGGTGCCGTAGATGGTGAAAGAGGTGCGTTTTTCAGTGGCTCCGAAGGCCGAGCCGTAGGTGAAGGTGCCGATGGCTCCGCTCTGCAATTTTACAGTGGAGAACAACGTGTCGTCGGCTCCGCTCTCGGGGCGCACCTGTTTGGTCAAGGCCGCGATGGACTCCACGGGCCCAAGGACGTCCGTGAGGAGCGCCAACTGGTGCACACCTCCATCCGAGAGGAACCCGCCAATGTGCTCCGGATTCTGTCTCCAGCCGGTCGCGAGGTACTTGTTGTTGTCGTTCCAGGGACCTGTTGCGCTGTAGGTGAAGGAGACGACGTCACCTATCTGTGGGATGACTTCGTCCTTCAAGAGACCGATGGCCGAGCGGAACGACCAGTTCTCCAAAATTGCAATAGGAACCTCTGTTTTCCGAGCCAACTTGACGATCTGGAGTGCCTGTGACAAGTTTGCAGCAATGGGCTTCTCTAAAACGAGCGGTTTCGAGTTTTTTATTGCAAGCTTGACCGCCTCCAAATTGTACTGAACGGGCAACAAGGCGTCGATAAAATCGACGTTTTTGGCAGCAAAAATCGACTCTAGCGACTCATGGACCTCGGAGCTTGCGATCTGCGCCTTCTTGGCAAAGGTTTCCGCCTTTGCCCGCGTGCGGTTGTAGCAGGCAGTGGGGGTGATGGCGTCGATCTTGGCGAAGGTGGGGAGGTGAGTGTCTGTGGCGAAGATGCCGGTGCCGACGATTCCAACGTTAAGAGGTGACATTTGAAAATTGGGAATTTGAGAATTGGAAGAAGCTGATGGAAAGGAGAAAATCTGAAGTGAATTTGGGGAACAGATGAGTGGGGCAGGCGGCTTTATATAGTCCGAGGTTGCGGACGGAAAAACTTGGCGTGGGGTGCGTGAGGTTTGCGTGGGGGATTTTCCGAGCCAGGAACAAGGGGTACGATCAAGGGGAAATGATCCTTTGGGAAATTGGAAATGGTGAAAATAGTGGAGATTTGAGTGGTAGGGTGCTGGTGTGGGAATGAAAGTTGCGTGAAGATTTGGGACGGGAGGGTAGAGCAGTAGATGGAGAGAGGCCGGGGACGGGGTCTAAGAGAGTGAGAGCGGGCGAGGCAGTGCCGAGCTTTGCATTGTTCAGGGTCCACGCCAGAAGTGCAAAAAACGTTCTGAAAACAGGAGATCGTAGAGAAAGTGGAAGGCGCCGAATTTGTAGTTCCATAGACAATTTTAAGGTTTAGTGGCGGCAATGCCGAGCCGTTTAGCCTATACTAGTTGATATTTAGCTAGGGGCTGCGAAAAAGAGGGTGAAAATTACTAAGACCTTCGACACGAACCACCAAAAGTGGGAAAAAATAGAAAAAAATCAGAAAAAGAAAGCAAAACCATAAAGAGAAACAACAGACACTGCAAAGAAGAAATTTAAGAGAGCGCCAGAAGCCGAAAACAAGAGCCCGTCAAGGCCCTTCGTCCTCTGCTCTCTCACCACCCAATCGCAGCCTCCGCGACACTGTGGCCTTTGTGTCACGCACCGCCTTCCTCCCACATCTCCCTCCATCTACCTCCAACTCCATCCTCTTCCGGCACTTTCTAGACCCAACGCCATGGAAGTGACACCGGTGCACCTTCTGAAGTCAGAAGACGTTTTAGACGAGGCCCATGGCTCCGAGGCTGGCGAGTCACGAGCTCCCGAAACAGGTCCTGAGACATTCGAGGCAGTTCCTGACAAAGGCGCCATTGACTCTTCGCCGTCGCCAGGGCCCGAGACTGAGGCTCTACCGCCAAGTGACGACGAGTACGACCCCGAGGTAGCGTACGGAAACGACGAGTACGAGCCGCAAGTTGAGGGCGACACGCAGGACTCTACCCCTGGCGATGTCGCTGTGACCGTTGCTGACCCCAAGACAGCCCAGACAGCTGATGGAGGACCCGGCGACTCTGCCGCTGAATCTCCAGCCTCAGACTCCGACTACGATCCTGAAGCCACCGTGCGACATGGAGAGTCACACGCCAGCGCGAATCCCAGCGCCGTCCAGCCCAGCGCCATCCAGCGCACCAGCGTCCAGCGCACCAGCGCCTACCCTACCGTCCACCTTCCCAGTATCCCGCCCCGCCCCTCGAACACTTTACCACCCACTCGTCCCAACCCTGGACTTCCCCCGAAGCCGCCGTCCCGATCAGAGACCCCCGACAGGCTCAAGGAGGCGCAAGCCGCTCTAATGCAGAGCGACTTGGTAAAGGACCCCGGGTTTTTGGCGCTTTCCCCTGCGGAGCAGATGCAGCGCATCCAGGCCGAGTTGTCCCGCCACCACGTGGTACTTTCGGCGGAGGGTCCAGCCGCTTCCCGCCCCAGCATCGCCAACTACGACCAGGTCTTCTCCTACAACAAGCCCTTCAAGAACGTGAGGGACCGCATTCCGCTCGTTCCCGTGGGCCAATTCTGCCGCCGCCCCAACATCACGTTGCCTATGACGGACGAGGAGGAAAAGAAGTACGAGGAATTTCTCCAGCGAGAGGCCGCCTACGACTCCATGTCCTCATGGGACGAATTCCCCGACAATCTGCGCCTTTTCATTGGTAATTTGCCGGCCAACACCATCTCCAAACCCGATTTGTTCCGCATCTTCAGCCAGTACGGCGAGGTGGTTCAGATTTCCATCAAGGCCGGCTACGGCTTTGTGCAGTTTGTTACCGCCGCCGCGTGCTTGGAGGCCATCCGTGGAGAGTCCAACGTGCCGCTACACAACAAAATCATGCGGCTTGATGCATCAAGACCCCACAAGACTCAGCAAGCGGCACCCAGGGGTCCCAGGGGCCGCGAGAGGTCGCCCGAAGTCGAAAGAGCGGGCGAGAAGCGCCAGAAGCACAACAGTCCGCCCGTGGAATCTACAGCCCAGGACCCCGAGTGCTACGTCTACATCACCGCCGACTCGGTGCCATCTACCGTCAAGGAAGTGACGGCGAAGTTCGGACGGTCGCGTGTTCTGTTCGAGGTGGAGGACATCTCGGGCCAGGATCTCGACGAGGTCACCAGCGAGGCGGCCTATTCGGGCGTACTCGCCATTTGCATCATCAAGGACGGCGTTGTGGACGTCCAGACGTTTGAGAGTACCGCAGATGGGGGCATAAAATTTGATGAGTACGCGGATCTTGGGCCAGAGGATGCGGTGGAACTCTTAGAGAAGTTCAAAGCTTCTAAGGCCGCCCCTTTGTTGCCTCAACTCCCCAAAGCACCGCGTGGTGACCGCTCGCACCAGGGCCACCACAGGGACAGACGCTCCCCCGCGCATCGCCACCAGACCCTTGGGCCTCAGACACACGGGGCTCGCCCATCGGGTCACCCGTCAGGGGCTCGAGACTTCCCACAGCCATCAGGCCCGCCGCCACGGGGGCCCCAAAGCTACGGTCCACAGAGCTACGGACAGCCCTACCGAGATCTCAGCTCTCAGTTCAACCCAGCGCCACAGGTCCAGCCGTACACACAGTACGGGACCACTGGCTATGGTACACCGCCACCACCCACCCAGTACCCGCCAAATTACGGCGTGGCACCAGGGCCCGTGGCAGGGGCACCGCTTTTGGCGCCAGCTCCAGGCTACGGATCTCTCCCTTATCCTCTCTCTCTGCAAGGCCCCGCCGCCGCCGACCCCAGCCAGCTCCTCCGCACTCTCCAAGGCATGGGCCCTGCTGCTATGCAGAACGTGATCTCTCTCCTCCAGCAGCAACAGCTGCAGAACTCCCTAGGGGCGAATCCCCCCAGCATTTACTCTCAAGGTGCGCCCGCCAGTTACGCCGGTACTCCACCTATGGGAGCCCCAAGTGGCCAAGCCCAGTCCCCTAAGTCTCAGCTCGATTCTCTTTTGTCACAGCTACAATCAGCCCCATTGCAGACCCAAACCCAGAACCAGAACCAAGCCCAGAACCAGAACCAAGCCCAGAACCAAGCCCAGAACCAAGCCCAGAGTCCAGACCAGAGCTCAGCCCAGAACACCTCAGCGCTCATGGAGACCCTCGCCCGTTTGAGCGGTCTGTAGAACGAGCCCTACAATAAACACTCTACAAATGCGTTCAGGGGGATGTAGCTTGCTCCCTATGTGAAGTAGAAGAAGAGAGAAGAAGATGAGTGAATAGCACGAAATAAGTACCAAAATAGCCAAAGCATCATGTTAGCTCTCAGCTCTTATTCTCTCCCAGGAAATAATTCAAGCCCAGCGGCTCTGAGACCCCGGCACCTCGTGCTCCAGGTATCCAGGTCTTGAAAATATCAGACGATGTATCGATGAGATCCATATCATTCAGAGCGCCATGGAATCACTTCAGCACATAACTTATCAAGGGTAACATCTCTAATATCCAGAAGCAGATTTGATAGCGTCGCTCTGTGCTTCAGTCTACCCCCCCTCTAAAGCTTCCTTCCAACTAATCCACCTCATCCACAGTGCTCAAGGCCTTTGTGACTCCTTCTTCCTGGGCGGCACCCTCGCTCAAGGCCAAGTTCTCCTTGTACTGGTCCTGGAGCTGCTGGAACTCCTTCTCATCTTCCAAGTACGCGTTGATGCCAATAACTCCACAGTCGTCGAACAACTGGAGCACTGCCTCCGCCTCCTCGATTTTCATGGCGGCGAATACCCGGTTCACCTCCTCCAAGGAACCTGTCCGCACAGCGGCCTGCATCTCCTCGGGAATTTTGGAGGTGAAGATCTCATACTCCTTGGTGTCTGGTGCTGGAATAGTCACCAGCAACTGGGTATCTTCGTCCAAGGATTTGAGCTGGATGACCGCTTCTTCCTCGCCCTCTTCCTCACGCTCTGCCTTCAACACCTCACACCGTGCCTTGATATGGTTGAAAGTATTCTGCACATCCTCAAGGAACCCACGGTACGCTGGCAACGAAGGCTGCTCCAACTTGCTGCAAAAGAGCTTGATGGCTTTAATGGTCTGGTCGCGCGAAGGCGACGGTCCCGCCAACTGCGCCACGTACTGGAGCAACAACGACTGGTGGATTACCTGCGTGGCCTTCTTAGAGTCGCCCGCGATTTGGTGGTCGAACGCACTCATGAGAAGAGCGTCTTTCTGCTGCTCGGTGCAGATTCGCGTGTGCTTCAAGAGGTACTCGCCGCTCTGGTGGATGGAGCCCGCCGGAATCTCTGCAAACTGCGCTGTCTCAGGGAGGATTTCCAAATCGTCAGGGTCGGAAGAAGGTGCTGAGGTGGCGGGAGCCTGGGTCAGGGTGGGGGCTGGACTCTGAGCGAGGTCTTTAGTTTGAGAAGGTGCTTGGCTAGCCACGTTCTTCAGCGGCTCGGGGACGTGAGACGTCACCGCAGCCTTTGTCTCCGGAGATTTTCTCTCCAGTGCAGGAGTTGACGGCGCTTGTGCTTTTTCTTCTGCCCGCGGCAATGGCGGCTCGTCCTCCGATTTATTGAAGAATGTCTTGTCGAAGCCCGTGTGGAGGTCCTCGTTCGTGATCAACTGCGCCTTCTGGTACAAAAGATCGTCCAATTTGACCGTCTGGGTGGAGAGAATGTCGTCGATTTTCTTCCTGTGGTCATGCAAGTACTGTCTCAATTTTGCCCCGTCAGTGCTGGCCTCGGGGTGGTCCTCCTTCACCTGGACGAAGAGATCCTCGATCATCTCGTTGTAGGTTGGGGTCGCAGCCATCTCCTCCGGATCGAACTGCAAGTCACGGAGGCCCTTGCGAAGTTCAGAGCCTTTTTCCTGCTTCAATTTCTCGTAGTCGAAGCGCTCATTGGCGTCAAACTCGCGGTTGATCATGGCCATGACCATTTGCTCATCCAAGAGCTCCAGGTCGCTCAATTTCCCTAACAACAGGTCCACACGCTCATTGAGCTTGGCATACATCGCCAATTGCACCAAGATCGACTTGATTTCGATGTTGCGCTGGTGGCGCTTCTCGTGGATGTCTCTCTGCTTCCAGCGGATGAACGACGCCTTGTCGACATTGGGGTGCACCTCGACGTCAGAGTCGTCTGAGATCTCGATATTGTCCCACTTGGAGTAATCTATGGGCATGGTGCTAACTGCGGGTTGTTTTGTGGAGTAGAGGAAAGAGTGGAGGGAAGTGGAGGGTGGAGTGGAGAGTGATCTGTGGTGAGACTTTGGGTCAGGCCGCGCTTCTCGAAAGTTCTGATGGGGCTACGCTGGGGCTGGAGATTGGCTGGACCCAGCACAAGCTCAAACCACAGCGAAATGGGGACCACGGGCCAGATCGGCGCCCGTGATCCATTAGCAGCTGGTAGCAGTGAACAGAGCATGGGCCATGGCGAGAGCTAATGGTTCGGTTCGGGACAGGGTATTCACGGCCTACTCGGTGCTGATCCGCGCTAATCGAAGGCAATCTGGCCTCAGGGTCCGCCTATCTCTGAGACCTTATCGCTTTCTTTTCTCTTCTGCCATCCCACTTTTCTACCCACTTTGCCTCTTCCGCCGTCCCACTTCCCCCTTATTAATTTCACGCAAATTCTTACGTTTCTTTTCCGCTTCTGCTACACTCTCTCGTCATCTTGTCTATTTTATACACCTACATCGGGGGCCTCAAACCACAGAAAAAGGCAAGAGCCGTCTCAGTCGACTCAAAAGTCACAGTGGTGCCCTTCTTGAAGTAGAACACGTCTCCTGGAGCCGCCGAAACCTTGTAGCCCTCCTCGTCGGAAATGAAAAACTCCCCCGTAACCTCCACAATGATCTTCATTTCGTCATAGTCGTAGTAGTACACCAACGGCTCACCCTTGTCTTGTCTGTAGAAGCCACAGGTCATCTGCTGCTCCTTTGGGGCATCTGAGAAGAAAGTGTCCCCCAAGTAGGAGTTGTTTCCGGGCGCAGGGATCGGAGGTGGTCTGACGTCCTTTCCTTCAACGACGGGCTTGTATTTCATGGGCATCTTGAGGTGTAGAGAATGGCTGAGAAGGGATGAAACTAAAGCTAAAGGAATTGACTCTGGCGAACTGGCTGAATCCGATTGAAGCTGCTCCTTTCTCTACATCACGACGACTACCCTGTATTTATACAGCTTCAGGGTACTCCTACCCGAACCAAGTCAAGATAGCCCATCGGCACTTCGTATCCAGATCGGGACAAAAGATCCCGCTAGGGTCCAGTTACTCGAAGGAGCCAGTAGGAACCGGAGTGCAGGAAAGCCTGGCGAGGCCGGCGGAAGAGGCACGGCGAGGAGACCTGGCGGAGAAATTGGCGGGAGTAACTGCGGAATAGGACCGTCTGGGTGGAGAGAGGTCGAGAACAGGGCTGGGCTTAGAGCGCTGGCAGAAGTGCCAGTTGTTGCAGTTCAGCAGCCGTTACCGGCTCTGGTCTCGTGCCGGCCGCCACTTTTAGTGCCCAGTTCGCAGCCGATCCCTGTCAGGGCCGATCTTAGGGCCGATCTCCTGTCTCTAGGGCCCAGCTCTAGTCCTCCGTTGGCAATTTTTGCCGATCTCCCGTAAGCCTAGCGCCACTTAGGCCCTCTAGTCAGCCCCGGATCTTGCCACTTACAACTTGCCCCCTTCAGGGCCTTGCGCCCTGGGTCGAACTCTCTATTTATGTCTGACCGCCTCTATTTGGCGCTCGCTTGACCCGTGCCCGTTAGCACGCTGATGGTTGCAGATGTGGCTCCATTGCAGCCACAGCTGAGGTGATCGGCCTATAAAGCAGCACAGGCCCCAAATGACTCCTTCTCCCAACACCACACACCTCACACTTCCCCATGCCCAGCGTAGAGACCTGGGTCCCCCCCAAGGAGACAGCGTACGCCCTTGACTGGGCCGATCTCACGGTCATAGACCTCAGCCGCTTTGATGACCCCGTGGGAAGAAAAGAACTAGTGGCCCAGCTCGGAAAGGCAGTCCAGCTGGACGGCTTCTGGGCAGTGGTAGGCTCGGGTATATCCCAGGAGGACATCAACCGGCAATTTGCCCTTGGCAGGGCCTTTTTCGAGTACCCTCTAGAGGACAAAAAGGCGCAATTGGTGGACTTTGAAAAGGGCAACTATTTTGGCTACAAGCCCAGAAACATCAAAACGGTCCTTGGCACCAATGTGAAGGACAACGTGGAGACGCTCAACATTGCCAAGTTCACCAAAAACAGAGATTTCGACTCTTACTTCAAGCAGTCGTTCATCAGAGACCACTACGAGGAGCTCGAGAATCTCTCCCGCAGGTCCTGGGAGGTGTGCCGCAAGCTCCTCGTTCTTTTTGCGCTCATTTTGGAGCTTGACGAGAACTTCTTCGTGGAAAGACACCTCTATGACGAGCCAAGCGATGACCACGTGCGGTTCATGAACTACCATCCGAGAACAGAGGAAGACGACGCCAAGGTGAACAACATCTGGGCCAGAGGACACACTGATTTCGGTAGTTTGACCCTCCTTTTCAACCAGTTGGTGGCAGGGCTTCAGATCCAGACGGCCGACGGGTCCTGGAAGTACGTGCGCCCAGTTGATGGAGGCATCATATGCAACGTGGGGGACACCTTGTCGTTCTGGAGCGGCGGCTTCTTCAAGTCCACGGTGCACCGGGTCATCAGACCGCCTCCTGACCAGATTGATGCTCCCAGAGTAGGCAACTTTTACTTCTTGCGGCCCAGCAGCCAGATCCAGGTGGTTGACTCTCCTGTGCTCCGTCGCTTGGGCTTGTATCGGGAGACCAAACCGATAGCAGGGACCGAGTATGTGAGGCAGAGAGTGAAAAATTACCACGATATCCCCAACTACGAAGACAAGAGCAATGCTACGTTCAAGCTCGGTGATTTTGAGATCAGAGATGGATATTGAGTATGGGGAAGTAAGTAGAGGGAAATAAAAAGTGGGAGGTAGGATACGAATGAGATCAAGGGAGTGGATCACTAAATAAAGATTATTAAACAAAAATCACTATATAAAGATCAAGAAAAGATAAAGAAAAGATCAAGAAAAGATCACTAAATAAAAATCACTAAATATGATCAAGAAATAGTTGTCGCTAATATGAAGCTCTCCAATTGTAGACATAGAGAACAAAGTGAGCGCCAGCGCCTCACCATGAGTTCAGCTCGGCAGCCCTACAAATTTCTCATTGATACCACTACAGTTTCATAAGCCGAAGTCCATAAATTACATAGCCCTCTACTGCCCGATGAAACCCTAAGAATCTCCCCCAAGCTCCAAACACGTGTCCACGCACTCGTCGATGTTCCCGTTCTTGATGTACACCAAGTCGCGAACTATGGCCTTGTCGAGATTGGGAAACATCTGGGTGAGAGTCTTCAAGGTTTCCTTAATCTTGGCTGGGTCCTGGGCAGCAGGATCTGGCTGAATGTGGGGAGCGTGGGCTGCCGGGGGACCTGAAACACGGGCCGGAGGCGGTGTGGGCGGTTCGGGTGAGGGCGACAAGAAGCTGGCGATGGACTTGCCGACGATGCCTGCGCCGCTCAAAAGTGCCGAGGAGGGCGAGAAGCCGCCCCGAGGATCTTCGGAGGCGCCAGGGACAGAGTGCAACGGCTGTGGCTGCACTATGGCCAAGGGGGCGGTCCCAGAAGAGGGCGCGGACCCAGAGCCAGGGGCAGCCTCAGACTCACGAGCCACCTGTTTCTGCTGAGCCTCCCACGCCTCCATGTGCGCGTCGTACTCCTCCCGGGAGATGGTGAGGTCCTCAAAGCCAAGGCCCTGGACAAAGCCAATGGCCCCCTGGAGCGACGAGAGGTAGTAGCTCGTCTCGCCGTGCGCTAGCCACTCGTGGCCGCGGTAGTTCTCGATATAGTGCATGTTGCTGACCAAGCTCTTGGTCTTGGACTTCAAGAGCACGAGGATGAGCAACGGCACGAACGAGTCGGCGTTGGTCTCTTGCTTGCTCACACGCAAGAAGCCAAAGATAATCTTGCACAGGTTTAGCACGCATATGATCTTGTCTCGTGGGGCTCTGTAGTTGTTGATTTTGGACAATTCTGCCACCGCGTAGTCCATGAAGTCCACACCATCAGGGCCGGCAGGACTTCGGAACCGCGACACCAAGTCGTGGTCCAACTCGAGGTCAAGATGCGTCCCGTTGACCCAGCTGAACTTCTCCATGTTCTGCTCTAGGGCAGCGTCGGCCGCCAAGTCCTCGCTGACGGAAGCAGGCACGCCGGAGCCGCCTTTGGCCATCGCTGGCGGGAAGCAGTAGTCGTAGAGCCGGTTCATGATCAACTTTTCCAACCCCTCGCGCGAGTTTTCCAAGTCCACTTCGTCCATGGACGCAAAGGGCTCGTAGAGGGCGAATTTCTCGGTCATGAAGTTCTTGAAGTCCGCGATAATCTTGATCTTCTGCTCTGCGGAGAACGTGTGCGCTTGCCGCGAGAACGACACAAGGAACGAGCGGATGTACCGCACCACTGGGTCCGCCGACTTCTTCTTCAACTGAACGAGAAACGTCTGGAAGTCAAACGGCCGGTGCGACTGCTGGTGCTGCTCGAGCGGGTCGACCTTCGAGAGCGTCCGCGCGGCCCGGTGGGGGACTGGGCCTCCCTCGGCGCCGGGAACGGAGGGCCATGGCTCCAAGGACCCTCGCGCGGGTCCAGAAGACTCGGGAAGCTCGTATTCCACGGCAGACTCGTTTTCCATGGCCTTGGAGGGCGTCTCCTCAAGCTGTAGGGCGGTGGGCCCAGGATTTGGGGCAGTGGGCTGGGGACCTAGGCCAGCCGGAGCAGAGGGGGCGACGGCGGAATCAGCGGGCGCAGCAGCCGAATCTTCTGCAGTTTGATCCAGCACTTCGCCTGCAGAATCAGCCGTCCCTGTCTTCTCTGAGGCTGCTCCTGGCGCCTCCTCTTCGATTTCAGACACTGTCCCCTGTGGCATCTCCGTCACTTTCTCCAGCTCAGCCGCTTCAGCCTCCAGGGCGTCCACGTAATCTGCCGGTTCTTCGTCCGCAATGTCCAAGAGCGCGTTGTCTATGCGGCGCTGGCGCTCGCTCTCGCTCTCGTCATCAGAGGCCAGGGCCCGGCCCTCGCTCTTGCTATCCGCCGCAGGTTCCGGCTCCCTGGGCTCCCAGTTCGCCTCTTTGTGGCCCGATTCTAAATGTGCAGTAGAGCCCAGGCCCCACAGAGCCAGCGCCTCTTTCTCAACCAGCGGCACTTTCTCGGGCAGCGGTGTCTCGACCAGCGTGCCCTTCTCAGCCAGCGCTTCTTCGTCCCGGAGCTCTGCTCCCTTCTCGTCAAAGTCTTCCCCCACAGCCTCAGCTTCTACGCTGTCCGCCGATTTGTTGATGTCGAATTTATCGAAGAGTCCAATCAAATCGTGGCGGCTGTGTCGGGGGTCGTCGGTGCCGGAGGAGGTCGCTAGAGTTGGCGACACGCTGCTGACAGGCGCGGAGTTGATGGCGCTCCAGTTCTGCGCCGACAGGGCCGAGGCCTCGGTGGGAGTTTTCAGAAGAATGCCGAAGAGGAAGGGGCTACTGGCGGGCGGGGTGTTGGGGTGGACGGAGCTCGGCTCGGGATCCAGGGCCGCCACGGCAGCACCGACTGACGAGCGCTCCGACGTGGTGTTCTCGTTGGTGGTGGAGGTGGTTGCGGCGGACTTGGAGATGCTAAAAACGGGATGGGAGGAGGGCATGTGAGTGGTGGGGATGGGGTGGATCGTTGGTGGTGGGGGTCACAGGTGGGGGCCAATGGTGGGGGCCAATTGGCGACAATTCGCCGTTGGTTCGGCGCCGTGTGTTGGAATCGCCGTGGGGGGAGATTCGTGCGTGGTGGGCAAAGTTCAGCGCTGGAGGGCGAGCTGTAGCGTGGGGTGAGCGACGTGGCAGGGGTCCAGGCACTGGATGGGCAGCGTTGGTGTGTGGCTCTGTCTACAGGCTTCGGTGCAGGAATTTATTGGCGACATAGGGGCGCGACCCAGGCAGCGCAAGGCTGGGCCAGGGGGGACGAGAGAGGGAACCAGAGGGGCCCAGGGGCCCGGAGCAACACAGAAGCGACCTGGCGTTTGGTATTTGCCCCTAAAGATGCCGCTCTGCACCTACTCGAAGGGTGTGGCCGATACGTCCACGCGAGAGGCGGCGAGCAGAATGCGCACGTAGCGGTGGCTGGCGTGCGAACTGGAGCCAGTCACAGAGGTCGCACTGGAGGTCGCGGAGCCCCGAGAAGCCTCAGAGTCTCGAGAACCTACCGAATCTCGAGAACCCGCAGAGCCCCGCGAGGCCCGAGAGGTCCGAGAGGCCCGGGAGCTTCCAGACTCCTGGGGGCTTGCACCCACCGAAATGACCACCACGGAGCCTTCCACGCGCACTAGCGGCTGGCGGCTCCTGCCTAAGCGGCGGAGTCTCCCCGACGGAAGTCTCAACTTGACCACGCTCCCATCGACCACTACCGGCGGAGACTCTGGGGCGCTCGCGCGCGGGAGCTTGAGCCGCAATTTCGTGTGGGCCTGAGGCTGCGAAGGCGAGGGCTCTGTGGGAGGGAGATCCGAGGGCTCTGCAGTCTCAGAGGGCCCTGAGGCCTCTGGGGGAGCTGACGACTTTGAAAGAGCTGAGGACTCAGGGGCAGCTGAGGTCTCTGGGGGAGCTGAGGACTCGGTTCCGGCAGTTTCTGTAGCCACTGACGGCTCGGGGTTTTCCTCCAGGGGCTCTGGTTTAGCCTCCGGCCCCAGCTCTGGCGCTGACGAGCGGCGCGTGTCCACTGCCGCCCCCAGCTCGGCGGGCGCCTGTAGCTTCACGCGCTTCGTTTTCTTGGCGCCGAGCTGGATCTTGTTCCGCCCTTCCCAGCGGATCACTACCACCCCGTTCTCCAGGACCCGCGCCACCAACTTGCGCTTGAGCTCCTCAAGGGGCAAATTCGGCACGGGGACCTGCACCGTGTACGAGTCGCGCTCCTGGTACAAGAGCTGGCAGAGGACGAAGACGGTGCGCCGCTCGTAGATGCTGAGCATGGAGCTGTGGAGCAACTGCCACATCGCGTGCTGTAGGCCCGAGCCCTGGGCCAAGTCGCGGCGGAGGAGCTGGAGCGCCCCGCTGAGGGTCGCACGCGCAAAGGCGTCGCGGCGCGCGTTGAGGTCGGCGCGCGAGCCGCCGTCTTCCACCACCACCGTGGCGCGCCCGCTGGCGGCCCCCTCGCCGGCCATGAGCTTCTCGTAGGTGCCGAACTCCGCGTCGTCCAACGTGGACACGGCGCCATTCACCGCGGCCTCGCACACCACGTCGCGCAAAATCTCCACCAACCGCCGCCGGAAGTACCCGCTGCGCCCGCTGCTGCTCACGAGGCACGTGCGCAAGAAATACTCCAAGACGCTGGCGTTGCGGAGCCCGCCCAACGTGAGCAACCCGCGGAACGCCTCGAGGCGCACGTCCTCCGGCTGCTTGGGGAGCGTGAGGTAGAGGAGGTCCTCGAACGGGAGCTCGATGGCCCCGTCGGCCGCGAGTCGCACCTGCTGTCGCACGCACGCGGTGGCCACCACGCGCTGGTACGAGGGCACCCACTCGTCCAACTTCTGGAGGCGGCGGAGCTCCGTGAGTCCCGCGGCGAGGAAGGAGGAGCCCGCGGCGGGGTCAGCGGAGTGGTCAGCGGAAGTGCCAGCGTAGGAGCCGGCGGAGGTGCCAGCGGACGAGTCAGGGCCGTTGAGCAGGCCCGCCGCACCCCCCAGAGCCACCGAGGGCGCCTCTGCACCCCCCTCTTCC
>JAJMSF010000035.1:0-93051 GCA_030558275.1 Chernovozyma palmyrensis
CCATGACGCTCCGCTGGCGCCTGCTCGGCGGGAGCCACTGCGTGGGGCTCTGCTCACTGCGCTCGGGGCTCTAGGCGCCCCGCAGGGAACAGCCCCCGGCAGGAGTCTCCACGAAGTGGCCAGCGGAGCGGACCCTGAGTCTGTAGCCTGTACCTTGAGCGCCCGCCGGCGGCTGCTCGACGCTCCGCTGGCGCCTGCTCGGCGGGAGCCACTGCGTGGCGCTCAGCTCGCTGCGCTCAGAGCTCTAGGCGTCCCTCGTAGCCGACGGCCTACGCTACACTTCGTCTCTAGGGCTGTATCTTCTTCAGCTATACACGGCGCTACTGGTGCCCCAGCTGGCGCTGCTGAAGCAACGCAAGCAACTGCTGGGGGTTGTTCTCCACCTGGGGGTTCTGCTGTATGAGCAGCGAGAGATACAGGAGCTGGTCAGGAGTGAGTCCGCTGGCCTGTGGCTGAAACTGCTCCGTGTACCCATAGGGGCCCAGGGTCTCCGACTGCCCTCCCGCGTGGCCCATCCCGGGACCCATCCCGGCCCCCAGGTCCGCACCCTCAGAGCCCCCGAGCTTGCTCAAGATCGAGTCCAAGTCGGCGCCAGGGGCGTCACTGGGCACCTGTGGTGCTACGGCTACGGCTACGGGAGCTACTGGCGCAAACCCCACGCCCCTGGAGGGCCCGCCCACCGATCCCGCTGCTGTCTTCTTCAAAATGCTCCGGCCCGTGGGAACGTAGCCCTTTTTCACCACAAAAACAAGGAAAAGGCCCAGTTTTCCCTCCAAGGAGGGCCCAAGAGGCCCCAAAAACGCCGGCACCGGCGCTCCGCCATCGAGACTCACCACGTACGAGTCCTTGACGAAGCTCGGGCGCCCGGAGAGGACCCCGACCTTGTGCTGGTCCCGGAGATACTCAAAGAGCCGCGTGTACTCCGCGGGCGCCGCCACGTGCGTGAGGGCCACCACGAAAAGATCGCGTGTGCTCGAGATCTTCGCGAGGTACGCGCCAGCCCGCCCAGCGTCCAAGCGCCCCTCGATCTCGTAGCTGCCCTGGACAAGGATCTCGCGCGTCGTGCGCACGTGGCGGTTGTAGACGGCGGTGGATGCGCTGGCGGCTTCTGGTGCCTCAACGCACCCGAGGAACGTCGCCTCGGCCTCGAACGATGCGACCCCGGGGAACGCAAGTCGCCCGGCCCACACTCGCGCCGGGAGCTTGGGGGTGGCGGGTGCAGACGACTGAGCCTTGGCCTTTGCACTGGGCTGGGCCTTGGACTGAGCACTGGGCTGGGCCTGGGCCTTGGCCTGGCCTTGCGATTTCTGAGTCTCTGGCCTCACGGCCTTCTTCTTTCCCGAATCGTCCCGGAGAATGAACGCCAACTCATCGTCCTCGTCCAAATCCGGGATCGCGTCGCCGGTATCGGAGCCGTGGTCCGAGTCTTCGCTCAGGAGCTCGCCGGAGTTCCGGCCCAAACCTTCGCCGAAACCCCCGCCAGCGACGTCTTCCTTCGGGCTGCCGGGCCCAAGGTCTCCTCCTGAGCCCCCGGAAGCCTTCTCCGGGCCCTTGGATCCCGGCTCCGGGCTCTGGGAGCCTTCGCCGAACCGCCGGTGGTCCACGTTCTTGCTGAAGATTTCCACCTCCGTGTACTGCTCCTGGTGGCTCGGAACATCCTCCACAATCTCCTCGCCCTTGTGGGTCCTGCGGATCCGTGTGCCTGGGTCTTCTGCCGTCAACACCGAGCGCCGGATGGCCTCCTCGCGCACCTTGGCCGCGTAGCGCCGGAGATCCTCGTCGATCTCCTCCGGCGACGAGTTCACGAGGGCCCGCGCGGTCAATTCGCGCAGGAAAAGCCGCCGCAGAACGTTCGGCCGCTTGAGGAACGCCACCAACCCGCGGCTACGCTCCGCGTATTTTTTGGGCTGCTGCTCCGTGGCCTCGCGGGTCTCGTGCTCGAGCTGGAGCGCCAATTGCGTCGCCAACGCTTCGTCGTTCTCAGAGAACTCGGGCGACTTTCGTAGGACGTTGAGGAACGCGCGCGCGACGCCGATCCGCGTGCGGTCGCGTAGGCTCTCGATGGTGAGCGGAGGGGCCGAAGGCCCGGGCCCTGGGTCAGGGGCGCGGTCTGTGGCTGAATCTGTGGTCTCTCGACCCTTCACTGAGTCTGTGGCTGAGTCCGTGGCTGAGCTACTGGCTCCCGAATCTCTCGCCCCCTTCTCACTCGCCCCCCGACACTCGGGGCACGCGTAGTCGTCCGGGATCGCGTCCGCTGTCGTGTACCCAACGCAGGCAGCGTGCTGCCACGTCCTGCACTGGACGCACTCGATCATCGTGCCGCCTTGATCCGTGGCCTCGTTGTAATTTGACGAGTCTGTGCCACACGGCGTGCACCTCACCTCGCCCGACTCGTCGTCGGACTCTCCCTCGGGCTCTAGCGCCTCCACGCGAGGCTTCTTCGTCGCCGGCTCTTCTACCCCAAGGAGCCGCTTCATCTCGTCGAGATCTCGCTGTGAATGGGTGCCCCTGGTGGAGCGGGTCGATCGTCTGGACATGGGGCCGGTGCTGCTGGCTCTGGCGTCGTGCTGTGGCTAGTGCTGTCGTTAATGCTGCTGCTGTGTCTCCGTCTCCGTGGGCGCTAGGGCTCGCGGGTGGCGTCTTCTGGAAATTTGCAGCTGTCCCCGGTGCTGTCCAACACTCGATGGGAAGAACCTGCGCTCAGGGATGGGGCGTTGCCTCTGTGCGATGATTGTGTTGGTTCTGCATGACGTGTTATTCCTGTATGTAAACAGGGGCGGTGTGGAAAGTGCCCGCTACATAAGCCCCAAAATTGGTTGAAATACTTCAGAAAAAGACGAGCACCTATAAGAGCACCTACAAAATACTACGTCTTTTTTTTCAGCTTCCCAAATGCTCAAATAGCGCAGATATCAGACTCTTGAGCCTGAAAATACCCCAACTTCGAGTACGGCATATAGCTATCATCCTAACACCAACTTATACTTCATTTACCCTCTCCACCTCCGCCAGCCTGCCTCCCCTTGCCCAAATTTACTACTAAATGATACACCAGTCCAAGATAGAGCTGGTCACACGACGTAACTTTTGTCTCTCCTTGCTCGCAATCAAATACCCTTTCATAAGCTCGAATGGGTGCAAATATATCCTGCACATCTCCTCTCGAATTGCTCCTTTTACTTCCGCTACGGATCTTCAAATTCAAGCAAAAGAGACCAGCCATTTCAATTCCTTGCAAAGAGAACTCCAGGTCTTTAAAAACTCGAAAAAGGCCTCTTTTGGTCGATTTCTATCGCCAGCACCGACCCTCGTGTGCTGCATGGAATCCATTGGTCTGCATGCAGTACATAGTAGCCCTTTAATGTACGCTAAATGCTCGCTAATTTAGCGACCCGCCTAGCGCACACTTGGCTCCATTTAGCGCCTGTCAGCGCCACTCCCCGTCGGACGCCACTCGGTCCATCCACTCCCTACGGCCCTACGCTTGCCCACACTCTCCTCTTTTCACACTCTCTGTTCTGCTACTCACACCTCTCAGCCCGCACTCCCTTTCCCCACTACAACCCGCGGATCATCGCCATCAAGTCGCGGTCGTCCCCGAAAGCCTCCTCCACGCTGGCCAAGGCGCTCTCGCTGAAAAGCCCCGACTTTGTGGGCCGGTAGCCCTCGGTGAGTGCCTCCACAATGGAGGCCCGGCGCCGCTTCTGCTTCGCGTCGCCAGCGGTGAGCGACTTGCGCCGCCGCTGTTTGCGCACGGCGGCTGGAGGGCCACCGGCCACCACCGGCCGCGGCGGTTTCTTGAACGAGCTCCTGCCGTCGTCGAGCGAATAGCGCCGCAGAAACTCGAGCGCCGGCCCCTGGTGAGCGAGCGACTTGTTACGGAAAGCGCCGAGCGGCACGCGCCTCTTGGAGTTGAAGTCGAGCCAAATGCGCGCGTCGTTCTCGTTGTCGTCGAGCTCGCTGACGTTGAGGAGCTCGTCGAGCCCAAGCGCCAGGTCGTCCGACAACACAGCGGAGCCGGCGCCGGAACCCGAGCCCGAGAGCCCGGCACTGGCTGCCACGAGCACCCGCGAGGGCGTCAGAGCGCCCGGGGACGCTGCCTCGGCGCCAAGACTCCCCAATGCACGCGGTACCAGCCGCGGGCTGCGCCCGTCGGGCCCCTGGGCCCCCAAACTCCGCGTCGACATCCCGTCGATGATGCCGAACGGACGACTGTCCACCGCCATCCACGTGCCGAGCACTGGCGGCCGGTAGTCGGCGGTGCGCGACGAGAGCACCTCCTTGGCCATTGTGGACCCCGCCAGCGTTTTGCTGGAGGGCGGGAGCGTGAGGTCCTCGTCGGTGGACTCGCTGGAGTCGTCAGAGGCCGGTGACGCAAACCCAAAGTCCTCGCCGAGCCCGGCGCCCGCCCGTGGCTGCGCGCGCTCGCCACTGGTGAGCGCAGCTATAGCCGCAGACTCGCGGGCCCGCCGCTTGCGCTCGTCCCGCTCCATCTGCCGGAAAAGCTCCTCCACTATCACCTCCTCCTCCAGGTCGTCGAAGGTGTCGTCTGGGACCGAGCGGAGCTTCGTGGGGCCCCGGCGCGACCGCCGCCCGCCCGAGCTGCCCTCGCTGTCGGACGAGGAGAAGAAATAATTCCAGAGGTACAGGTCGTCGTCGTCCAGGTCGCGGGCAAGGCTCCCCGGGGCCGTGGGCACGCGCGAAGCTTCAGGGCCGGACTCCGCGTGGGGCTCTGGGGCCGCCTCTGGGCCCTTGGTCACCGCTTCGGGCCGCTCAGGGGTCGCCAGCGCCCCAAAGTCGAGCGGCTCGTCGTCGTCCTCGTCGTCGCTCTCCAGGCCGCTCGACCCGGACGCCTCCGCCCACCACTGGGCCCCCTCGCCCTCGCTGCTGCTCGCGTACTGCACCACCTCCCCGGGCCCGTGCATGCGATTGATGCTGTCCATGAGGCTGGTGCGCTCGTCGTCGAACCCGTGGCTCTCGAACTCCCGCACCAAAAACTTCTCCTCCTCCTGGAGAAACGGGTCGTTGTCGTCGTCGTCGAGCGACACCACCGACCCCCGCTGCGAGCCCAACGTCTCGAAGGGCTCGCCGAAGTCGTCGTGCTCCGCCTGGAGCGTCGCGAGGAGCTCGTTGTCGTCGATCTCGTAGTCGTCCGAGTGCTGGTCCTCGGGGAGCGCAAAGAGCGCGTCGTCGTACGAGGCGATCTCCTCGCCGATGTCTTCGGGCGAGGGAATGGCCCCGAGCGCTCCCGGGGCAAGAGGCCCGGAAACTGCCGAGAGAGCGGGCCCGGTGGCTCCAGAAAGACCGGGGCCGTGGGTCTTGGTCTCTGCGCCCTCGCCCCCGCTCTCGCCGTCGGCTATGGCGCTGCCGCCGTCGAACTCGAACCGAAAGTTGAGCTCTGGGACCGCCAGCAGTCTCCGCCGCGTGGGATGGTCACTGCTGCGTCTCCGGGCGACTTTGGCGCTGCCTGTGCCTGCACTAGCGCTGATCCTGGCGCTGGTGGCGCCCTTCCCCGCCACCTTTGCGCCCTTTCCCGGGCCCTTTCCTTTGATCGCCTTGCCCCTGGGGCCCTTGCCCTCAATTCCCTTGCCCTTGACCGCCTTTCCCGCTCCTTTGCGGCCCTTCAACGCCTTCACCGCCCGTGCGGCCTGGAGACTGCGCGCCTTGGTCTCGGCCTGGAGCTTCACGAAGTCAACATCCGAGTCATCCGACGAAGTCTCTGACTCGTCGTCCGAATCGTCAGATCCCGACCCGCCCAGACTGCCGCCGCCCAAATTCTGCGCTCCTTCGGCCCCCAGGCCCATCATCGAGTAGAGCTCCTCTACCCCGAGCTCCGAAGCCTCCGACGAAGTGCTCGCTTCGTCGCCTCGCTGCCTCGCCCGGTACCACCCCACCGACTTTTTGGGAACATCACGCCTCGTGCCGTCCCCGACGAGATCTTCCTCCGAAACCGCCGTCAACGACAGGTCCAGGACCTCGTCCTCCTCGGACTCTACAAGGCTGAACCGTCGGGAGAGGCTGCTCAAGTTCTTGCCGCCCGCCAGTCGACGGGCGCTAATTTCCTTCCGTGGGCTCTTTGCCATTCTGTGTGTGTAATTGTGAGTTTTCGTGCGATTTTTGCATGTGTATGGGTGCCGCTGTGGAGGACGGAGTTGCAAAGAGTTGCGTGGTTTAAAACTTTTCGATGAGGTGCGTAGTGGGACAGTTTCGGGAAGGAGGTGGCGCGGTCACGTGAAGAGCATAATGGGGCGGGTCTAAGTGGGAGCCTTTTGGCTAGGGCCGCGATGCCCTGGGATCCCTGATCTGCCTGGACCTGCCCTGGACCAGTCCTGGCCCTAGTTCGAGGAACCTACGGCTTAAAAATGCTTAAAATCAGGAATTGAATTCAGAAGCAGAATTGAGGAGTTAGAGATGGGCGCCTGCCAAATTCGCCATTTATACCGCCGATTTGTGCTTTCCGTGCACTACCTCTGTCTCTGATGCCCCTTAGGGGCCTCTCCTGCTGTGGCTCTGCCTACACCCTAGCGCCGTATTGTATATCTCCGTTACTGGCTGCGCCTTTCTAGAAATGGCTACGTAAATGGCCACGCAATGGCCAAGGAATGGCCAAATTAAACCAAATTGATCGCCTCTGCCCGCTAGGACTCTTGAGCCAAAGCCATAGCCGTCCAGCCGTTAGCTCTCTAAAGCCAAGCCGCCTAACTTCTAGTGGCCCTGTCGCCCAGCTCCCGGGAGCCCAGCTGCCTAGGCTCAAATCTCCAATCCACTGCTCATTTCTTGTCAGCCTCGGCTGTCAATCTCGCGCTCAACTCGATCTGCTCCTTGACCGCCTTGGTCAAGTACTCGATCATGATTACATCGCCGTTGTGCGCCTTGAATTTGGCCTCCAATTCCTGCAAATTGCTCAAGGATTGTGGCTTGTTCAAGAGGTTGTTGCTCAATAATCTGAGCAAATCGAGGTCCTTGTCGCTGTGGCCCGAGGCGGGGAGGCTGTGGATGTAGGAAAGAAGCGAGTCGATGGTCTGGCTGACCGCCTGCAACTGGAGAGTCAAGTGAGACAACTGCGACTCGGAGCTAGAAATAACGTTCAGCTGCTGCTTTAACTGGTTGAATGCAAGCTTTTCCGTGACCGATTTGGCCACAATTTCGTTGGGAATGGGCGTGAAAACGTACAGGTTGATGGTGCTCAAGTTCTTCCAGCCGATTTTGGCCGCGTTCTGGCCGGGCTTGCCGACAGCAGCGCCGATGTATGTGGTGATCTGGGGCAATCCGATTGTTTTCTGGGCCGTCAAGTACTCGACATTCAAGTAGATCGCAGGGTAAGGAAACGCTCTATCGCTGCCCTTCAGGTAAAAATCGTGGATGAGACCGGTGGTGGTATCTATCTGGCTCGAGCTTCCAAACCACCCCAAAACCGACTCTTTGGGGTGTGCTTTCTTATATAATTGGTACATCTTCTTGTGTATGTCCTCCTCGATCACGAGCAGGTCTCCGGTCTCGGTACAGGTGACCATGAAGGCATCACGCACTTCAAATTCAGACCCATCGTCACTTCTCAACCCAAGGAGCGTTCCGATGATTCTTTTATTAGAAGAAATCACCTGCTTTGACAAAATCTCGAGGATCTGGAGCACGGCGGACGTGTGGATCTTGACGTTGCACGAGGTGGAGGTGGACGACGCGGCGGGCGCGGACACGTTGGGTCTCACGAGGTGCAAGAACGGGGTGGAGGGCGCAGTGGAGGACATTGTCGGTGTTTTCAGTGCGCTGGGGGTCGGGTGGCGGCAGAAGGGTCGTCTTCGTGTGAGGCCGTGGTGTTGGTGATGAAATTTTTCGGGTCGTGCGAGGCGAGAACGAGCAACATCTGAGCCAGGGCCGGGCTCACCAGTACGGGCGGCGCTGTAGGGCCTTGAGTCCGCGGCGTGCCACGAGGTGATTGCGGAAATTTAGCAGCTCCTGCCAGGAACAAAGCGAGCTACACTGCTAGCACCTGCGACGGAGCCTTTACAGCGCCTGGAGTCTGCACTTCCAGACCCGAAACTCCTGATTATACTTACTCATCAGCTCACCGCCACAAGGCTTGCTGTACACACTGCCTACCCATCGCCATGGCCGAAACTGTGCCCTACATCGTCGGCCCCCAGTGGCTCTTCCCGGAGGAGGCGTTTCTCAAGCACCTGCCCTCCCGCAAGACCCTCACCGTCCAGCAGGACCTCCGTACACGTGAGGCAATCTACGACTTTTCCATTCGGCTTGGACTGGCGCTCAAGCTCAACGCCCGCACCATCTTGGCTGCCACCGTGTACGTGGCCCGCTACTACATGCGCGTGCCGATCACCACCTCCAAATACTTTGTGGCCTGTGCTGCCCTCTCCATCTCCTGCAAACTCCACGACAATTACAGGCCCTCCGACAAGATCGCCATGGCCGGGTGCCAGATCAAGAACCCCCACAAGAAAATCGACCAGCAGAGTGACGTGTTCTGGCACTGGCGCGACCAGTTATTGTACCGAGAGGAGCTTATTCTCCGGACTTTGAACTTCGATTTGGCGCTAGAGCTGCCGTACGAGCTTGTGGAGTCGTTGGAGCTTCCGGTGGAAGACCAGGACAAGAAAGGGGCTCCAGAAGATGACGATTTGCATGACGTCAGCCACTTGGTGGCGGACATCGACGGGAGTGATACAGAGCCCCTGGAGGTAGTGGAAGAGTCCCAGGGTGTGGAGGGAGAGTCGGGACAGGCAGAGCGATTGCCCGGCCAGAAACCACAGGCTGGATCCTCAGGCCACAAGCTTGAGGTTGCCCCCTTCTCTTCACACGCTGGCGAACTACTCAAAGCCGCGCTATCACTTGTCGAGGTGCTCTCGTCGTTGCCCATACTTGTGGTCTACGATTCCGCCACTTTTCTCGGCACCGCGCTCGTCCTTGTGACGCTGGAACGAGGCCTTACCCTTCCGCGTGGGTTCTTGCGCCATCTAGCGCCCCCGGACCGCTGCTATCGCTGCTACCGCTACATCCTCCGTCTCTTGCGAATGTCAGAAAGTAGCGACGCACAGCTTGTCAGTCACCGCGCAGCCGCCAAGAAAGTACCTCATTTGGGCCGCTCTCAGTTCTACGCACTGGCAGGCGAGGACCCAGAGCCTAGCGAAACCCTGGGACCTTAGCAGTATTCTGTCTACTCCGAAGGTGCACTGCTCAGAACCCTGTGATATGTGCTCCTTTTATCATCTTGGCCACGTTCCGGAAGCTCCTGGAACTGCTGAAAAGTACCTAGCCATCAATAAACCATTTTTTGGCCATCCTCACGCATTAGCCTCTCAATTTTCCCATTCTATCCTGTTTTATGGCCCTATGACGGCAACGTTTCCTGTGCTGCATATAGCAGAATTTAAGCCTTACGGTGTCGGCGCTCGAGTTTGTGGCTGCACAGATAGCCCGCCCACACCATAAGTGCCGGACTGAGTGCTGTATGGGATGCTGCGGTACTCTTCTCCCCAATGGCTGGATCGAAGCAGCAGAACGTAGCACTCGCCAGGGATCTTCTCGGAGCGCTTGTTTCGCGGCGGAGCTATGAGATTCTAGCGCTCACCCCCTCTTTGGTGCCAGCTGTGCTCTCTACTTGCGCTCGTATTGTGCTCGCCTTGGGACTTCTTCAGTTGGGGCGGGTCCCCAGTACTCTCCGGATGTTGGCGCTAGCGGCAGAGCTTGCCAATGACCCGGAAGAGCGCGCCGTTGCTCTCGACTATATGGCACGGATCTTCGATTTCTTGGACATGAAGCACGAGCGCGATGCCTGTGCTCTTGAGCTGAAGTTACTTGGTCTCACAGGACCTCGGCCTCTGTTTGGCCGCCTCTATGTGACGTCTCCACCCGACCAGCTCATGCTCGATGTCCTGGCGAGGCTGTTTCTTGCCAATGGCGGGGTGCTCGAGGTGTCCTCGCTAGGGCGGCTCTGTGTCACTATGCGGGAACTTTGCGACATCGTAATCCTGGAGCTTTGCCAGTACCAGGGTCTGCCACACGAAGGGGAAACTTCTGCATCCAATGCCTTGCGGGCCTTGCTCCAGGCAATGTACCACATGGGTCCACGCTATGTGTACGACGAGATATTGAGAACTTATGGCGACACACTCAATGAAATTCTCAGACTTCAGTGGCATTCAGTCGACTCTGATCTTTCTTCTGAATCCTCCCCACGCCAGGTGGTTTCCCATCTTGTCGCTCTTCCTGCGTTGGAAATGGCGGCTCAGACTCTGCGCGTAACGAGGTACCACGTGCTCCGCGGGTTCGTCTTGCTTCTACGCAGAGAAAGCGCCATGGCCTTGGAGCTGCTCTCGTGGGCCGAGAGTTTCTTTGATCTGAGCATCGAGATTCCACAATTTGAGGCTCTCTGGGGTGCTAGCGTGTGCTATTCCAACGACCTCAGAGTCACCGTCAATTTGTTAGTCGCGGAGTGTTACCTCGAGCAACATCCCAATTCTGAGGGCCCAGGCACTGTGGACGGAGCCGAGTGTGTGTTTACGTCCCTCGTCAATAGCGCCCAGAACATAAACTTCGACTTTGATCTCTTCAGCGGTCGCACGGAGCGCTTTTTTGTGAGCTGCGGTCGTCTTTTGGAGAAGATGGCGTTCTTAAGGAGTACACGCATACATTTGGCTGGACGTAATGGGTCAAAAGACCCTAAAACGCTTCGGCTTGACCCAGAACTTGCGGAGGAAATGGTTCGGAAGTACATTGTTGCTGCTGCACTGTCCCCACGGGATGATCCCAGCGTCACATTAATCTACCAGCGAGTACTCTGGGGAATTCTAATGTGTGGTGGTTTGCACTTGAAAGTGTTCTGGTTTTTCCGATACGTCCGGGACTTCTTTTTTGCCCAGGGCGAGTACTCACCGCTAGCGTACGATGGTCGCGCCAGGTATTGGATCTTTGGTGAGCACTTGGAGCGTACTCTGGGGCACCTGGCGCATAGTTGGGGCCAGCTGGGCTATCTTGCGGGAACCGACGATATTTTCAGCCGCTACACCAACGGCCATGAGATGATTGAGAGCCTCTACCAGCTCCGGGTGAAATTTCGAGACCAGGGCACTGTTCCTGTGTCCGTGGAACGTCAATCTCGCAGCAGTCCCACCGCACGCTGGCGCCATCACTGGCGTACCGAGTCCCCTTCGGCGCCCGTCCCTGGTGTGGCTGCTGTGACTGCTGTGGCCACTGTTGGTGGCAAAGACTTGAGCCTCTCTTCACACGTCTCGCCTTCAGATCGTCCTTCCTCTGTCCAGTCCGAGCACTCCCCCTCTGACCCACACTTCCCGGCCTCCTTATTATTACCCCAGGTATTCCACCGGGCCGATTCTTTGGTGTTCTCGGACCACCTCTACGACGAGACCATCCCCCGCATCAACTCACGGGACTTTGTGCGCATCAGCTCGTTGCGCATTAGGCCGAAGCTCAAAAGCCAGCTCAAGCTTAGCGCCGATATTGTTCGCCACAACATCGAAACGAGCGCCGGTTTGATTGACTTGTGGATGGAATCGTATTCTAAATACCACGTCGCTGTGCCGGCGCCCATTCTTGCAGAGGCCATTCGATTGGACGAGATAGGCGCGTAACAGATGCTTCTCATTGGTGTGTAGCAGAACTGGTGACTGGTTGCACTGTGGCCAGGGCTCTGGAACGCAGTTAAAGGTTGCAGCAGCTAACGACTAGTCTGAGACTCAGGAGACAAGCGAGTACTTTGTAGCAGAAGTCCTCTCTTTCTGGTCCAACTGGGGATGAAAGAGATGGTGGTTCCTTGGGCAAGAAACAATTTTTGCATTATAACGGTAAAAAGTAGAAAAAATACAGCGTTGCGATAAGACAGGGCCAGAGAGAGAAGTAGGAAAGTAGAGCAGAAAAAGAAACAAAAAAAGAATCATGGGATGGAAGATGTAGGGGAGCCCCTGAATATATAGGCGCTGACTTTTGCAGCCAGTGCGAACCGCCAGGGTATAAATAGAGCCCCTGTCCCGGCGTCCAAATCTCCTTTGACGCTCCAGTTCCAAATTTCTTCTCGATGAGTTCAATTGATTACCGCTGATTGAGTAGTTCCTGGCAGGCGGATTTGGAGACTCCAGCCGTCTAGGCGGCGTTAGAGTTTACAGGTTCAGGGACGGTTTCGTGCACTGACCAGGATATAAATGGCGCAGATCTGAAGCGATACACTACGCACGCCCCCAGATAGACCCGTGAAGACCTGGAAAGAGCCCCCCGCACACATTGGGAAATAGACATGAGCTCCAGCGTCACGGACTCTAACAGGCGTCCCAGGGGTGCTCCAAGAATGCTTAATGCCTCTGACGTGGTCTCCGATGGAGACTCAGCGATCTCGATGGTCGCAGTAAGCTCGGATTCAGAGTCTCAGAGCAACCCCGAGGTTCCTGATAGCGAGCTTGAGTTGTCAGATGCCGAGTTAGAGCATGGAGCGACGCTTATTACAGGTATAATGCCCGATCGACGTGTTGCAAGAGTTTTCCAGAGCATAGCCCCACAGAACCGAAACGAGCTTCTCAGCGACTTCAGCAGGTTCCGCCAGGCCTATCTTGAACTGACCAACAGAACTTTCACAGTGGTGTGGATTTTGGACAGCAGGATTCCGCTTATATATGTGAATATGAGACGGCTTTTCCAGAAGCTGTGGCGGGTATTCGCTGCCAGTATTGACATACTCTACCGAGTTGTGACATTTCTTCTCTACACAAGCATGATCATAAATAATATCCTTGCAAGAATTGAATGGCTCAGCGATCTATCGAAGATGGTGACTTTTTCAAACAACGCCTCCAACCAGCTCATCACCTTGATCTTCCGAGACAACAACTTTCTTTCTGAGTACAGCTCCCTTTTACATAAAGCAGACACCATAGACTTCCCCTTTTTCTTTACTTACCTAGCAGTTTGGTTTTCCAACGATAAGTGGTTGCATGTTCCGAGATTTGACGAGGCGAGAAGGTCGTTTATGGAAGATGACTTGGTCCCGGTGACACAAGTCTTAAAAACTTTCTTTTGGAGATGGATAGCTCTGCACATGGAGCTTATCTGCGACCAGGACGTTTGTTATGTAAACAAATCCACATTACTTTTCAAGTTTAGGAACATAATCAGCGCTTCCTTCCCTACAATTGCTGGTTCGTGGTTGTCATTTTCGGCTATAATACTTTGGACTCTGTACCTCACTATCTCGTTCTTATTTTCCTTTGCAATCATGACTAATGTGGTGATGTACAATTTGGAAAGAATAAAGGGATTCTTATCTTTCATGGCCTTATTTGTCAGAGATTTTGACGGAGCGGTCATATAGCGAGGCAAGTACAGAATAAGAGAAGGAACCTGAAGCCAGGACGACCTACGTCGAGTGGGGTCCGTATCACAACTCGAACTAGGAAAACTACTTCCCTGAATCTGTCGATCGGTTGTGGCACCAGATGACAGACTAGTTTTGTTGTGCATTCTCATTGCCGTAACGGTATCCAACGGTCTCTGGCGCCAGGCATCTCCTCTTCTGGCGCGTAGAGGCTCATCCGTCGAACAATAGACGCACCCCACCAGCACCGCGCCTACGGCTACTTAGCGGATCTTGACATCCATACACCCACAGTCAGGTGATGCAATCTAATCATTTTCGCACACCCCACACCACGTTATCCGTGGAAAGATCTCGCGAATTGCCCAAGCCTTCAGTATATAACCACCCCCAGATCTTGGAGTAGTTCTCAGTTTCATACAATTCCGTACATTTACCATGCCACTTCCCACCACAATGAAGGCCATTGTATTCAATGGCCCCTACGACATAAAAACCGTAGAGAGACCCACGCCAAAACTCGAATCTCCTGGCGATGCCATCCTCAAGGTACAGTATTCAGGACTCTGTGGTACAGATCTTCACTCCTACAGAGGCCACATAAAGGGTGCACAGGGCCAGATCATTGGCCATGAATTCACTGGTGAGATCGTTGAGGTGGGTGACAAAGTGGCCAAGTTCAAGATCGGAGACCAGGTCCTTAGCACGTTCACCATCCAATGCGGCGAATGCTTTTACTGCCAGCACGGATACTCCGGTGTCTGCATTAAGACGAACACCTTTGGCAAGCCAGGGCTTGACGGTGGCCAGGCACAGTATGTGAGGGTACCATATGCGGATTCCACATTGTTTCAAAAGCCCCAGAGCTCTGATTCCAGCGACGATTCAGTGTACGTTCTCATGGCTGACATTTTCATCACAGGGTACTATGGGATCAAAAAGGTTGCGGACTACTTCAAGGTAGAAGCTGCTAAAGGCTTGGGCACTCAGAGCGTTGAAGACGTAACGATTCTTCAGATCGGATGCGGACCGGTAGGACTCTGTGCGCTCCGAATCGCTAAGCACTTGGGGTTTAAGAACATTGTTGCGGTAGACAATGTGCCCTCGAGATTGGCGCAGGCAACCAAATTTGGGGCCCTTCGAACCGTTAATTTTGAGCTGGACCCCGAGGGAGTCAAGAGGTTCATCGAAGAGGAGACCAATGGTATTGGCTTTGACGCTGTCTTGGAGGTGGTGGGTGCATCTCTGGCGCTCCGCACGGCATACGATTCCGTGAGACGCAACGGGTTCATCTCTTCGCTTGGAATGTCCCACGAGGCCTTCCCTTTCAATGGCTTGGATTGTTACCTCAAGAACGTGAACATTTCGTTTGGGCGGTGTCATGTACGTTCCTTGTTTCCGGAGGCGCTTGAGATCTTTGAGCAGTTGAAGGGCGAGTTTGAGAAGTTTATTGACTACAAGGCGAGTCTTGACGACTCGGAGGAGGCTTTCAAGTTGTTTGACCAGCACAAGGTCAACAAGGTGGTTTTTGATTTAAGTAAATAGAGGGATGGGGAAAATAGTAGAATGTTGGACGTGAGGGAGATGTAAGGGAAACTTTTAGAACAGCAATACAAAAATCTAGTAACTGAAAAATTGGAAAATATCCTTCATACCCACCTGCACACCAAAACTTCCAAATTAGGCAGCCTGTCCGAGTGGTTAAGGAGAAAGATTAGAAATCTTTTGGGCTTTGCCCGCGCAGGTTCGAATCCTGCGGCTGTCGTTATTTTTGCGCACCGTTACTCTTCTCCGCCATGACATCCAATTCCTATATCCCGACCAGTATCCAACTGTGTCTAACCAAACCGTCTAGCTCCAGCCTATCCCCGTAATTTCGGTGAATTCAGGCCAACTGCGGGGCCAAGACCAAGCAGAATCAACCAACAGGGCCGTCCTTTAGCAACAATACCAGAACCTGTAGACTCGGCCCCCAAGGCCTCACAAGAAAGCCTCAGACCTTTCCAGGCCAAAATATCTGTCAGCCTCACTTCTCACAAGACAAAGAACGCCACAAATTTCTCAAAACCTCCCCGTACGCTTTCAAGAACCAACGAGTTGAGCCGACTCAAAGATACCAGAAGCTCTCTTAATGTTGCAGTTGCCTCGCTAACTAAGTCTGTGGCTACTGAGCTCAAGGTCTCAGCAAAGTGGTCGAGAGGCTTGGAGATGAATTCTGGAACACTCGGGGCCAAACCGACAGGCTCACTCTTCACAACGTCCCCCACGGTGCCTGCACCTTGTGGGGGCAAATCCAGCAACAACAATCGCAGACTGTTGAATAGAGACACGCCAATAAGAGTGGCTGCACCGTTGGCGATGCTAATGCCCAAGGCCATTCCCACCGAAAAGCTGCACAAAAACCAAAATTTGCTCGATTTCAACGCCTCAAAGTTGAGCGAAGCCTCCATCTTCTCAGTGAGCAAATTCAAAAAGCCCAAGTACGAGAACTGGGCCAGAATAAAGAGCGGGTCCACATTGTCCAAGGAAGAAGCAGTGGAGCGGAGCTCCGACTTAAACTGCCGCTCCATGAACCGGTAGTCGGGCTTCTGAGACGAGATGAGACTGGAGTATACCAAACGACTGAGCTCCAAATCATTCAGATCGCAGGAAAAAGTACCCACAGGCTGCTCCAGAGCCCTTTTCAGGGGTCGGCGCTTCATGGTGGGCAAAGAGACGCTCACATGCTTCAATTCTGGCTCACTTGCACGCAATTCGAGTTCGGTATCAACAAAACGCTGTAATTTGGTCACGAATGTGTCACTTCCCAACGCAGGTGTCTTCCAGATCTGGTAGGGGCTTAAAAGGCTGATCAATTCAAAAAGGTTCACAAAATAGTTGACGGTGATCAAGTTGATAACGGTGACTTTGGGGGAATCGTTTTCGGCAGAGTCGGTGAAAAAGGGCGCCAATTTTTCCGCAAAGACGGGGGCACCATCGTTTACGATGAATACCAAGTCCGAGGCCACTGCTGTCCGCACATCCGCCTCAGAGGCATCGCCTAAAATGATGTGCCAGACGTTCTGGTCGACGGAAATCTGCGCGGAAGCTTTGACAGCTTTCACTAAGCGCTCGGTCTCGCATCGGTACGGAGAAGTTGAAAAAAAGGCGATCCGGAGGGAACCAGACAGTGGTCCCGACAGCACAAAGGGGGAAACAGCACTGCGAATTTCACTCACGGGCATGCGCGGCATAATAAACGAGTCCTGTGGAAGAAACGAGTGCATTGAAGAGGAGATTTTTTTCGGAATCGCCACAGTGTGAGGCACCAACGTATCGTCCTCATTGCCCTCCTCTTCATCGGTCTCAAAAACCATGACGCGCTTAGGATACGGAATCACCACCGTGGAGTCGCCCTCTAACTGCTCAGCGTCATCAGAGACTGACAGGAGGATGGAGGCTGTGTGATAGTCGCGCGTGGCGGGGGTGCCTGCCTCGGTAACAGCGGGCGAGCTATCGGGGGCGCCAGCGCCCTCAGAGCCCTCTCCGGAAATGGTGACTGACTGCCACGATGTCACAGAAAACTGCAACTCCTGGTGGGACATCAGGGGCAGAAAGGAGCCCGCTGCGTGGAATCGGGGGCTCTGGGCCAACTGCACGGGGGTGTGCGGTAACAGCAGCGCCGGGGCCATGGCATGAGGGAATTTGGGAGACGGCGCCACGAGGGAGCCCCTAGTGGTTTCCGGAGGCCTCAGAGTCCCCAAGTGGGGCCCTAAGGGTGAGGTATCGCCCAGGGCTTCATCGAGCTCAGGGTTGATCAACGCGTTGTAGATGGAGGAGTGCGACGACAATAACTTCCGCAAAGAGCTGGCAGAGACCTGGGAGCGTGAGGAAGCGTCTGGGAAATTTCTGGGCCCAGGGAGCGAGGGGCTGTGGTGGGGATCGCGATCGTGGTCAGGGTGTGGCCCCTGGTACTGAGCGCTCATGGGTGGCAAGCAAGGAGAGTAGGGTCAAGAAAAGCAGTCTGACGCGGCAATTAACGGTATTCTAGACTCCCAAAAATAATCTGAGAGGCCTGTAATGTAAGCAGAAACTTTTCTGCAACGAAAAGCCCAAAAATTGACGGGAAAAGACGTGTCACCAGAGTGTTGATTAAGGAGCTCTAATTGTGACATTATCTCTGATCACGTTTTGTGTCATTCTTTAGATAAACAACATGCAGGAGCGGATAAACGGCTTGGAGAGGGGTTAAGTGTGGGACGGGGTAGGCCATGGAAAATTTTGGCTTTGAGGGGCTCATGGCGGGGACTCAGCAGGGCACAGAGCAAGCGAACAAACAAAAGAATTGGTTGGAAGGTGAGCGGAGGGAGATGTAGAACACTTCGTGAGAGATGGAGTGTGAGGTAAGGGAGGAGCAACGAAGAGGCAGCAAAGAGGAAGGGAGTAGCGGATTGAAAAACTCTAAAGAGGATATAAGTTCTTTCTAGAGATTCTTAGAGTCCTAGGTGCAAAAGTTGCCTATTTTTTCTTCCACAGAGGATCACAGGGTCCTGTGACGATGAAGGTGTATGCCACATTAAATGTCGCACCAATTGCTAAATGTCGCAGTACGATGTCGCCCAAGGCCTGCATACAACCTTGACTCATCTGAGATCCGAAGGCCATTCCTTGCCACAGAGCTACGTACGCCGCCATGAGCGCAGAAGGAGAGAGCAGCAGAGAGCAAAGCGTAGGCCCTAGAGCCGTTGCCGAGCGACTGAGAGCAAGTCCCGCACCGCAACAGCCGCGCGAGCCCAGGGCCTCCAGGAGCCAGCCACTGAGGAGCGAACTGAGAGGGCCGCAAGACCAGCCGCCTGGCAATGATGCCCGTGGAGCCAAAATTGGCCGGACTGGAGCCAGCGCATCCCCCAGGCCTCTGAAACAAAACCAGCGCAAGGGCGAGCAAAGCGAACGAGCAAAGGGTCCGCGAGGTCCCGGGAAACCCCGATCTCCGAAGAAGATCAACGTTCACAGCGACACTCGGTACCTTGAGATTGTCAAGCTCACAAGAAAATACAGGCCCATAACCATCAACGGGGTGTCGGTGAGGGCGATTTTAGAGCGAGAAAACGAAAATTCCGAGGGTTCTGAGGAGGTAGAATCGCAGGTGCCCCAGGAGAACAGCTCCGGTCCCCAGACCCCTAAATCGCACGACCCCGTGCACAAATACCTCCACAAGCTCATAAACGACGGCAGCCCCATTTATATATCTTTTATGATCACGCCGGCAGACGATTTCCCCTTTGATTTGGAGGTGCTCAAGCTCAGTCTCTGTGTTCCCGCAAAGTACCCCCACGACAAGGTCATCGTACCGTCGATCTACGTGCTCAACGACGACATCCCGCGCGGATTTGCGGTGAATGTGGAGCTTGGGTTCCGAGAAATCGCTCAAGTGGCGTCCGGGAAAAGCGACGCTTTGTCCGACGGCATAACCCTCGCCAAGGGCAGGGGTCTCTTGTCGCAGGTCCAGACGTTAGACCGCAATCTCGAGCATTTTTTGAAGCAGCAGAAGAAGGAGACGGTGAAGTTTGTGAAGAGCCGCAAGAGCCAGCGGGAACCGCTGGGAAAGGAAGAGCCGGGAGCGCTGAGAGGAGGCAGTCCGGCGATTAGTGAGGGCGCGAAAGTGGCGCCAGTTCTGCGTCCTACCGGCTCACCAGTTCCACGTCCCAACTCCCCTGCATTCAGGGGAGTCCCTGACCATAGCAACAGTTTCTACGCCCCCAGTCGCTACGGATCCAGCGAGGCCCGCGACCGGCTCCTCAGCCAATTGGAAGCAAAATTGGCATGTCGCTTATTCAGCAAAAATGGCGACGAGAGTGTGTACAAGGTGGAGCTTCCGATAGGCCCCAGAGCTGGCGCCATGGCGGTGGGAGGTGCAATGCCTCGGGGGTGGGCTGCGCAGCAATCCTTGGACGTGAGGCTTCACGTGCCCATGGCCTACCCAGAGCAACGGGCGTGGATCTCCGTGCCCACTCAGATGCTCAACAAAATCTCGAAGGCTCCACCACGTGACGAACTCTCGGAGGCTGAGGTCCAGAGGTACGCGCAGCGAGCTATCAGAGAGCGCCGGGAATTGAAGGAGGCCGCAGGACGATTGGAGCAAAACTTCCGCAGAATACCCGACACTCTCGCCGCAGCCTCCCTGAGTCTCATGACGTTGATGAATTTTGCCGCCTCCAACTTGGGCGTGTTGTGCATGCCGGAGAGCGAGTGCTCCGATGTCTTTGTCATGGCGAGGGCTTGAGTGTTTCCCTACACGAGAGGACACAGCTACGTGGGAGCCTCTAGGGGGCGGCAAGCGAACCGACAGGCTTCTACGGCTACCCTTCCGCCTCACGAGGATCCAGGGCCCAGGTGACGCTCCGCTGGCCCCCTGCCCGGGGAGGGCCACTGCGTGGGGCTCTCTCTGCGCTCGGGACCAAGTGCTTATATGCCGTACTGCAACATCGGGAGCAGAAGGCCCATGCGTACGGGCGAAAAGCTCCTGATTTGAAATTTTGGAAAGCTCATAGAAATTGGAGTCGGTACTTTGAAATACGGGCAACGTTTTGGACAGTTCTGAGCTTTTCTGGTGCAGGAAGAAGACTCTGATCCGACTGGGGAAATGGTTGTGTACAGGAATATCACGGGGCCCTCGGAGTGGGGACTCCGCAGGAGCCTCCACGGAGTGGCCAGCAGAGCGGTAGAATGCAGTCAGTTATCTCGCAGTCTCTCCGCTTCCTGGGCCCAGGGACTCTGCCTACCTGCTACTGGAATGAACTTCAGTGGCATAAGGCCCCCGTCGGATCCTCGTCTTATATGCCGTACCCTTAACTCAGCCGAAAAAGGCTCACGCAAACGTCAAAAATGGCCTAGTTTTGGTGTTTTGAACAGCAATATGGAACATGTTTTGAAAAAATGATGCGTGAAACACTCACATTTTCTTAAGTAACAGCGGGGGCCGTATATTTGGTGTTAAAAATGGGTGCAAAGGACCATGTGCAGGAATACAATTTAGGTACCCAGGACTGGGGCACAGGGCTAGGACTCAGTGCTCCGTAGGACACAGAAATCAGTAGGAGCCTCTAGAAATCTTTACAGGGGTCAACGGAGCGGACAGAGCGCCGAAAGGATTATAACACTCCGCCTGCCGTTCGGCTGAGCTGCTGTGCTTTGGCGCTTTCACGCGACGATAGGCTTGAGCTCCCTGCACCAGGTGGGGACTACGGTACACACGAGGGGGACCGAAAAGGTTCTGTAGGTATCGGACGATGATGCAGCTTCAGAGGGACCCAAATATCAATTTTGGAAAAATTTGGACCTTGATTTATGAACTTGACCGGCAGGTTCTGAGGATGTGGGCCGTCATCCTCATCTCCCCTAGGCCTTATCAAGCACCGATGGTCTGCAAGTTGGCAGCTCTGGACTGCGCCTCTGAGCGCTTTTCTTGGACTTTGTGAGCTGTATCGCAAGTTTTGCCCCAGCAGATGGTTATAGGGGCTTAGATAGTGGGGCAAGTCACGTGTGTGGCCCGTAATGGCTTATCGTGTGGTGGTATCCGCCGTATCGGCCTCGCTTAGTTGCTCGCATCTTTGCCCCCAGAGGCAACAAAAAACCCGGCGCGGCGCCGGTTACTGGAAGGGGTAAATGGCCGCTAGAGATGTCCCGATGCGGTGCTGGGAAGAGATGGAGGGGCAGACTGGAGATAGCGAGGGGACAGGGCAGGAGCAGAGTGTGGGCAGAGTGAGGGGCTGAGGACAGAGCCAAGGAGAGAGCCAAGGACAGAGCCAAGGACACCGAGCGCGCGGAAATTGCCGCTTCTAGACAAGTCGCTGGCAGTCTGTGAAGACGCTAGGACCAGAGTCACCAGGTCAAGCGCCACCTGGGCCGGCTCGATTCTTGGGCTGCACTGGCTGGACTTTGCGTTTTAACTGAGGCAGTCTTGGTCGGCGAGGGTCTGAATCCGCAAGCGAAACTGTACGCCCAGGCCCTCAGCGATCTTAGCGCTAGCACCCGCCTATTGTTCGCCCTCTGCTTATCGCAGCCGCACCGTTATCTCTGACAGCGGCCTATAAAGCGACGTCCATTCGCTGGCGGTCAACGTAGCGGTTTGAGCGGTGAATTGAGACTGTTGAATTGACCGTTGCACTGCGAGCTCTAAATCTGCGCTTTCTGGACCTTTTCCCCTGGTGAACCTCTGCCCCTGGAGTCTTCTTCCCACTGAAGCCCTCCACTCTACGCTCACATCGCCCGTTCGAGCACCACCAGCTTCCCGTGACGCTCTTCAATTTTCAGTCCATACCCTCCCTACCTACCACACCCACACACACCCTACCATGGACGAAAAAGCCCCCAACACCGTGGAGGTCCTCCCTGTGCACAGCACGCGCAAGGAGCTCCTCGAGACCGAGGCGGACCTCAAGTTGGTCGCCGAGGGCTACCGGCCTGAGCTTCGGCGCAACTTTTCACTCTGGTCGCTTCTTGGGGTCGGCTTCGGGCTCACCAACTCGTGGTTCGGGATCCTGGCGTCGCTCATCACCGGGATCGCCTCCGGTGGCCCCATGACCATCATCTACGGCATCATCATCGTGGCGGTGATTTCGCTAGCAATCGGCGCCACCCTCTCGGAGCTTGCCAGCGCCATGCCCTCAGCGGGGGGCCAGTACTACTGGACCATGCGCCTAGCGCCGCCCAAGTGGGCGCCGTTTCTCGCCTACATGTGCGGGGCGTTTGCGTGGGCCGGGGCGGTGTTCACCTCCGCCTCCGTCACTGTGTCGCTCTCGTCCGCCCTCGTGGGAATGTACGCGTTGGGAACTTGCAACGAGAACTTCGAGGTCAAGACCTGGCAGGTGTTTGTCACCTACGAGATTCTCAACGCGCTCATTTTGCTCTTCAACATCTGGGAGCGGCCGCTCCCGGCCATCTCGCAGGCCTCGCTCTACACCTCGCTCACCTCGTTCGTAGTCATCACCATCGTGATCTTGGCCAAGAGCTCGGGCCACTTTGCCGACGCAAAGTTCGTGTTCGTGACGTTCCAGAACGGCACCGGCTGGTCGTCGCTGGCCATCGCGTTCATCGTGGGACTCGTGAACCCAAACTGGTCCTTCCTGTGCTTGGACTGCGCCACCCACATGGCCGAGGAGATCACCAGGCCCGAGATCCAGATCCCGCGCTCCATTATGTTGACGGTGGTGATCGGCTTCGTGACTTCTTTCACCTACGCCATCGCCATGTTCTTCTCGATCCGCGACTTGGACGCCATCTTGTCGTCCGCTACCGGGGTGCCGATCATGGACATTTTCTACCAGACGCTCCATAGCAAGGCCGGCGCCATTGTCTTAGAGGCGTTGATCTGTCTCACCGCTCTCGGCTGCAACATCGCCTCCCACACTTGGCAGGCCCGCCTCTGCTGGTCCTTCTCGCGCGACAACGGCCTCCCTGGCTCGCGCTACTGGGCCAAAATCAACACCTCCACCAAGCAGCCGGTCAACGCCCACATCATGTCCTGTGCCTGGTGTGCGGTCATCGGCTGCATCTACATGGCCTCCACCACCGCCTACAACGCCATGGTCGTCGGCTGCATCGTCTTCTTGTTGCTCTCCTACTCTGTGCCCACCCTCTGCCTTTTGGTCCGCGGAAGAGACTCCATCGAGCACGGGCCCTTCTGGCTCGGCCGCCTAGGCCTCTTCTGCAACTGGGTCTTGGTGGCCTGGACGCTCTTTGCCACCGTCTTCTACTCGTTCCCGTCCGTCATGCCCGTGACCGCCGGTACCATGAATTACGTCAGCGTCGTCATCGGTGCCTACGGCGCCTACTGCGTGGTCTACTGGCTCGCCCGCGGCCGCTCCCGCTTCCGCTCCATTGCCGACCACTTCCCAGACCCCGCCTTGACCGCCCAGCTCTCGCACCAGCTCACCGATCTCCGCGCCGAGGTCTCCCCGCACCTGTCGCTGTCCTAGAGCCGCCGCTGGCAGGTGCTCAAGCTCTAGAATTTTCCGGTCATCCCATGACGCTCCGCTGGACGCTGCTGGGTGCTGGAGGCGCTGGGCCGGAGGGCGTGTCCACTCGCTCCGCTGGTCCCTGCCCGGGGAGGGCCACTGCTTGGTGCCCAGCTCGCTGCGCTCGGGACACTGAGCCTCTTGCAGCGGCCTTCACAAAGCGGGCCGCGGAGCGAGTGGTCCTCTAGTAGGCGCTGGGTCCAACGAGATCCTTGGCCCTCTGAGGACCTTCGAGCTCAAGATAGTTACATGCAGGAGCAATATAATTAGGGGGCGATTCATTTTGCTTAAATAGAGAATGATTGAATCTTTAGAGAAAATATGTAGGAAGAATTGGATTAAAAAACGTTTTGAAGGGCTTAAGAAATCTTTTGGCCGAAGTTTGGCATTTTTGAGCAAGTTTCGAGGAGTTAGCGGTGGAATGGGAAGGTTTTCGCAGCCATTGAGGACAAGGTCGTTGTAGCTGCCCGAAGACGGGCCGAAATAGGCAAAATTACAAATGAGGTAAGGATTTGAGCTTAGAGTAGAGAGATTGTTTAGTTTGGGCTTGAACTTGTATTGGAGCAGGCTATATGGGCAAGTGGAGCATGGCTCGGTAGCGTAGTCGACAGACTGGAAGCTGGCTGGACGCTGGACAGAGCTGTGCAGTTCAAAGAAAAGTCATTTCAGGAATGTAGAAGCTGCCCTGTATGTCATCGAGAGTTCAAATTCCAACTTTTAGATGACCGGCGGCGGGTGGTCGCAAGAGGTTGCAATCGGCGGTTGCAATGGTCCCGAAGAGGCAGTAGACGTATGTGCAGGTCCACATTACATGCAGTACCTATTCATTTGCCTGCGACTGAGCGCAGGCAGAAGGCGAGGGCCCGTTGTCACCTGGCACGAGAACGAAGGACTCGCGAACTCTGACCAGCGAAAACGGCACATTTTAGCGAAGGAGCAGAGCACCAGAGGGACCAGCGCCACGACAACAGCGCCGCGAATCCACAGCCAGCGAAAGTTACCCGTTGCCACCTCATCCTCTCACCACAATGTCGCTCATTTCTGACAACATCCAGGGGTCAATGTCACACCCCCAGAATTCCGGAAACCACGCGAGCCAGGTGAGCTTTCAGTACGCGAACGAGTGCGACCTTGAGATCCACTGCTCGCCGTTTGGGCTCTCGGGGCTCTACATCAAGGTCAAGGGCACCAACATCATGGGCATCGGGTCCACCATGGGCCTTGTAACGGGGTCCACCACGGGCTATATCCATTATAACGATTCGAAAGATCTCATTGACCAGAAGTACAAGCTCTATGTGGTGGTGGACGACGAGGGAATGATTCGCATTGACTTCACCAAGATCTTCACGTTGAAGCACCTGAACTACGAGTCACAGAAGGACAAAAATGACGATAGCACCAGCAATGTGTCAGGAGAGGCAGGCCCACACTCCGTGTCGAAATCCCCGCAGGATTCGCAGTTGAATGGCTACACGCCCAGCAGCAATAGCCCCGAGTCGCTGCGAGAGCGCGAGGAAGATTTAGAGAATTATGAGGAGGAGCAGCTCCCGACGCTTGTTTTCAAGGGCAAGTGTCCCGAAGGACGTCCGGACAAGATCGACCCATTCATTGGGATCTTTTCGTTTGAGAGGGAGGATTAAAATTTATGAACTGGCGCAGATGTAGACAGGTGGAGTGGAGATGGCGGAAGTTGGTGAATATTGGGGGCAAACATTAAAGAACCTTGTGTGAAAAGATTGGGCCTAGGTGAGTAAACATGGCTGTAGAAATAGCTGGTTGATAGGGGTCGGGTTGGTTAGGACCAGGGCCTGGGAGCGAGTGACGGCAAACCTTAGCCCTTGGGGTTGGCGGGTGACGGTAGGGTCGAAAGAAGGACTCTAAGAGCCGAGAAGTCTTTCAGAAGTCGCTTTTGGAGGTTTTACAGAATTTCAGGCTGTTAGAGCTTTGATAGCTCCGTACAGTGGACCAGCTGCAATGTTGTGACCCTCGCTGTGAACCCTACGCGATGGGGACCCACGGCGAAACCACGTCACGCTGAATCAGACCCTCGGTGCTGAAACTCTCGGTGGCTCGAGCTCTTCTTGACCCTCTTCTAACTTGTTTAAAGGTACCTACAAGAGGTTTGGAAGAATTCTGGGGTGGGAGGCTGGGAGGCTGATGCCTGGCGCTAGAGCAGCGAAAGGCCGCGGCTGTGCCTAGAGCGAGGGATGAACCACATTAACGGCCCCTCCCACACAGATTAGCGCTGATTTCGACGAAATTCAGCAGTGGCGGCGCTTCAATTTACGAATGAAACCGCTGAGGTTGCAAAGTGAAACTTTCCTGCCAGAGCTTGTGATTGGGGAGATGGCAGCTGAAGTCTCGAGATGGAGCCAGGTGCCCTGGGCAGCGGCAGATCGAGGTGCGTAAATCTGGAACTGCTACGGCATTCACTTTGAGCTTAGTAAAAGGGTCAGAGAACAAGAAGGCACAGAGAAGCACAGAGAAGCACAAAGACAGAAACAGAGAGGTGGCTAGAGAAGGAAGAGGAGGAAATAACAGCTTTCTAGAAACTGAATAGCGATTTCCCATTCTCTTCGATAACCATTGATGGCCTCTGCTCCAGTCACATGTAGACCAGTCACATGCGCATTTCGGCAGGCACCGTAATCCTGAGCACAGCTAATCAGCTGTTCCAACACGCATGACAATGAACTTCCTGCCAGCCGAAGCATAAACGAGATGCAAAAGTTGGCCAGAGCTCAACAAATGGAAGCCGAAGATGCTGATGGGAACCGGAGAAGTCGATGGCTCTGGAGCATGGAGGAGGAGTGCAGGTGTAGCAGCCAGAACGAGGAGCCAGAACGAAGGGCTACCACGGGAGCCAGGAACGGGAGCCAGGAACGAGCTCGCACTGCGGCCTGCATAGCGAGCAGCAGTCCGCAACGGCAGCACCGGCCCCTGCTCGTGCCGCGCTTCCCCACCGGATAGTGGCCAGCGTGCGGTACGCCCCCCGCGCTCTTATCTGCCGCGACTAGCGTCCTGTTCCGAGGGTAAATTCTACCCCACAGAGATCAGCTACCAGCTGCCCAGCGCACAAGCAGGCAGCTGAGCGGATCAGGAACTTGGACAGAGCGGAGCAGATCGGAGACTACGAGAGCACATGCAGGCCCAAGACCACCCGGAGCCCAGGACTGGAGATTTCTGAGCCTCCAGCGCCGGAGCGAGACGGGCGCCTGATTCTGTGCATCGCTTGTGACCCGAAAAGGAAATTTCCATGCGGCAGTGTCTGGGACCCAATATTCCCCAGTCGGCTCCGGCGCAAAGCACCCAGCCAAGCGACGGATACCCGCGCGCTATGGATGAAGTTCCAGCTGTGGGACCTACCGGTGAGACCCAGAAGTGGGACCCAGCGGTGGGGCCGGCAACTTGGGCCGGTGTGGGACTTTTGCGAGGGGAGGTCAGAAACTGCCGAACCTGGGATCCGGAGTGCGAAAGGGGCAGCTAGGTTCAGACAAACTCGGCGCAGAGAAGTCGGTAGGAAACTCTAGGCTGGGCCGACCCAGGGCCAGAATGAGAGTAGGTCTCAACTAGAGGTCACCGCAAAGGTCATCCCGAAAGCCAGGGCCAGATCTGCCTGCCGCTGAGTCAGCGCGGTCAGCGTTCAGCTGGTCGCGGCTGTCAGCGCCAAACTGCCCCCGTGCAGCAAGTAGTGGCAAGCGCGCGCAGTGTATCCACCGGCGCCAGAACGACTCCGCACCAGACTCCAGGCCGGAGTGTGGCCGTGGGACGGGAAGTTAGCCCCACTGTACTGACAGTAAGTGGCCCCACCGGCTCCAACTGCCCACCTGCCGAACCTCCAGTCCACTCGCCTCCTCCCGGCTCCTCCCGCTCGCTGCCACCACCGCGGCCCAGCAACCGCCCCCTCCCCCACAAAAGTATCACGTGACTACACATTCACATGGGCGGCCGAATCGAGTGCCTGATGCGCAGGCGCCAGAATCTCCGCTCCTCGGTCTGTCGCACCCTCGGAACTTGCACAGAATGCGGAGAGCTCTATATAAAGCGACGATCGCCACTAACCTTTTTTGCAGCCCCAACTTCAGTTCGTCCAGTTTTCGCTGTAAATTCGCTGATTATTCGCATCAAAGACCCTAAAATGGAAAGATTAAACCAACTTTCAGGCCAGCTCTCGCCCTCGGCCAAGAACTCTGTGACCTCTAAGAACCCCGATGATGTTGTCATCGTTGCTGCCTACAGAACTGCCCTCACCAAGGGAGGCCGTGGTAGCTTCAAAGATGTTGGCTCCGACTACATTTTGGAGAAATTTTTGGAAAAATTCATTGCCAAGTCCGGCGTTGACGTCAACTTGATCGAGGATGTGGCCTGCGGTAACGTCTTGAACAGAGCCGCCGGTGCGTCCGAGCACCGTGGTGCCACTCTCGCCGCGGGTATCCCCAACAAGTCTGCTTTTGTGGCCATTAACCGTCAATGTTCCTCCGGTTTGATGGCTATTTCCGACATTGCCAACAAGATCAAGTGTGGGGAAATCGACTGTGGTTTGGCTGCTGGTGTGGAGTCCATGAGTACCAACTACGGCCCCCAGTCTATCCCCAAGGTGGACCCTCTCTTAGCAGAAAACCCTGAGATGGCCAAGTGCTTGATCCCCATGGGTATCACCAACGAAAACGTCGCCAAGCAGTTTTCCGTGCCCCGTACTGAACAGGACGCTTTCGCCGCCCAGTCCTACCACAGAGCCGAGAAGGCCATTTCCTCCGGTGCGTTCAAGGACGAAATCTTGCCCATAGAGTCCTCCATTGCGGAGGAGGATGACGACGACAACGTCACCTACAAAACCGTCACAGTCGACACCGATGAAGGCCCCAGAAAGGGCGTCACCGCCGAGTCCTTGGGCAAGTTGCGCCCCGCTTTCAGTTCCACTGGTGTCACTACTGCAGGTAACGCGTCGCAGGTCTCCGATGGTGCTGCTGCCGTGCTCCTCATGAGAAGATCTTTGGCCGAAGCCAAGGGTTACCCTATCCAGGGAAAATTCGTGCTCTGTGTTTCCGTCGGTGTTCCCCCTGAAATCATGGGTGTTGGACCAGCTGTGGCCATCCCCCAGTTGTTGAAGAAGACCAACTTGAACGTCAACGATATCTCCGTCTTTGAGATCAACGAAGCCTTCGCTGCCCAATGTTTATACTCCGCCAAGGCCTGCAACATCCCCGAAGACAAATTGAACATCAACGGTGGAGCCATTGCCCTTGGCCACCCCTTGGGTGCCACCGGTACCAGACAATACGCCACCATCTTGAGATTGTTGAAGAAGGGCGAGATCGGCTTGACCTCCATGTGTATCGGTACCGGAATGGGTGCCGCTTCCATCGTGGTCAGAGAGTAGATAGCGCTAGTATTTATTATGCAATGAAGAGATTGAATGATAGAGTGGGTGTAGAGCGGATGAGAGAGTTCATAGACCGCTGGGGCTCGACTGTATATCATTAGCCCGCATGTAAGACATAACTATCCTCCATTTCTTCCGCCAGAGGGCTCCCGCAAGGGCCAAAAAGGGTCAGCGGATTGAAATACACTCACTCTATACGCTAGCCCCTTCAGAATGTCATGTAATTCTTTTCTGGGGGATATCAAGGGACTTCCGTCGACCTTCCTATACTGCATACAGACCAGCTCCTCATACAGCGCTCGGAGCCGGGAGCTGTTGACCGTAGCACCGGCCAATTCTTACATCCTGGTCCCAGCTACTCTCACCAGTTAGGTGCCCTCAGCAGTTAGGCGCTCTCACAATTACACCTTAGTGCGAGTCTATTTCATTGTAGGTCGCTCGATCTGAGCATTGCGCATTCTGTCGGTCTTTGGCGCCAACCGCCGCTGAAGCCTCCTAATTCTCCACCCAAGGCTCAAATTTCACTGTGACAACCGTTCTCATAGTGAGAGTGCTCCAGGATCCGTAATAATCCAAATTATCCACGATCCGCTTGAACAGTAGCGCGTTCTGCTGCCAAGATGAAGGCAAGAAGACAAAGACCTGGAGCATCTGAGAGGATCCCTAAAGCGTGAGGACCGCCCAGAGGTGACACCTGGCTCCAGGGCTCTCTACTTCCTCCCTGAGCACGTGAGCGCCAATTTCTGCAGAGTGCCTCAGGCTACTGGGCCCCACGACGCGGAGCATCCCGGGCCCCTCTGATCTCCAGCCTCGAGCGCAGCGAGCAAAGCACCACGCAGTGGCTCCCGCCGAGCAGGCGCCAGCGGAGCGTTGTAGACCGCACGGTGAGGCCCCAGAGCTCGAGCACCCGCCGGCGGCAGCCCGTCCGTTCTGCTGGCCACTTCGCTGGCCACTTCGTGGAGACCCCTGCGGCGGGCTGTTCCCTGCGGGACGCCCAGCTCCCCTGATCCCTAGCGCCCTGCAACGGCCGTGGACCATCACTTGAAGTAGACGTTGGAGCTCTTGCGACGGCGCAGAGCCGGCACGGAGTCCGGGGAGCGTTCCTCTGCCACGGCAGACGATTCCTTGGAGTCGACACGGGGCGTCTGGCCCTGGTGGGCGCCGTGTGGGAAGTACACGACGTTGATAGGCGGGAGATAGTAGACGCTGGAGATGGGGAAGTAGCGGTAGCGGCTCTTTGAAGGGGCGCTCGGGGCCACGGGCTTATCGGTGGCCTTCGAGAGCATGGACTTCAAGTTGATGGCGGAGGAGGAGGTCGCGGAGTAGAGCAACGGGGGGATCTTTTCGGCCGGGGCGGGCTGGATGGCGTAGGGCTGGAGCATGCCGAGCGCGGTGTTTTTCGGCGGAAGCTCGTCGTCGGAGAGCGAGGACGAGTCGGAGGAATCGCGCGGCGAGCCGGCAGCAGCGCCTCCCGGGACCAGCGCCTTCGTCGCGCGCCTCGCCCTGTTCGTGCGGGGCCCTGTCTTCTCCTTGCCGCCCAACCCAGAGACCTCAGTGCTGGCCTCGGCATCGGAGCCGCCAGACTCGTCCCCGGCTCCAGACTCGCCGGCGGCCCCGTTCTCCCCGTCGAGTTCCCTGCTCTCGCCACCGACCGCCGCGTTGCCACCCACCGCCTCGGGCTCCCTGTCTCCGAAATCCGCCGACCTCTCGCCGGCCTCGGCCAGCCGCTCCCCTCCCCTGCCCTCCGGCTGCGAGTCCGAGCCGTCGTCGCCCTCGCCCGCCCAGAAGCTCCGCCGCTTGGTCGGCGGCCGCCCTCGGATCAGAATGTCGTTCTTCTCCTCGTAAAACGACGGGTTCCGGCCCCGCACAATCACCGGCAGACTCACCAAGTCGCAGAGCACCACCTCGTTGCTCCCCGGGCCAAAAGCCCCGGCGTAGTCGTCGTAGAGGTCCGCCACCACCGCGCTGAGCCGCACAATGAGGTTGTAGTAGTTCTGAAACGAGAGCTTGCCGTTGTTGGGGGTGGCGCTCTTGAACTGGAGCTTCTTGATCACGTAGTAGCACTCGGACTCGGCCGAGTCGGTGCGCAAGTCGCCGGCTGGGATCACGTGCACCGCCAGGAGCAACGGCTGGGGTCGGATCTCGTGCCGCGGGGTCTGCGCCGGCGCGGTCTCCTGGCCCTTGCCCTCGTCGGTGATCACCAACGGCACGTTCTCCACCTCCGAAAAGTTTGTGTTCGCCAGCACCTCGAGCTTGAGCCACTGGACCACGCGGGTCACGGGGTAGCCGTAGTCGGAGGTGCGGAGCTTGAGCACGCGCGAGCCGTCGGGGGCGCTGAAACCGCGCACCCGCACACCCACCAGGAGCTGGATGAAGTTGCGCCGGTAGCACGAGAGGATCCGCGCGGGCGGGACCTCGGGGCTGTCGGTGGCGTCGTGGGCGCCGTTCTCCGAGGGCCGCGAGGACCCCGCGCTCGCTGCCAGCGCGCCAGCGGCTCCTTTGGCCCCCGCGGCGCCAGCGCCCGAGCCTCCGGCGCCACCAGCGCTGCCAGCTGCCCCCTGCTTCGCCTGGATCCGGAGGTAGTTGCCGTTGTCCACGTCGTTGGTGTAGAGCCGCCCGTTGAGGAACGCGGACATCTGGAGCTCGAGCGGCTGGTCGAAGCTGTCGAGGAGCTCAAACTGCGGCGGCTCGCGACGCACCGCAAAGTCAAGGAGCCGCGTGTGGGCCGCCACCGACCGGCGCGCCTCGCGCTGGCGCTTGGCCGCGAGTTTCAGCGTCGCGGCGCCGGCTGCCGGCGCTTTCTGCCGCAGTTTCCGGCGCCGCGAGGCCGGGGGCAGCGCCAGCGCCAGCGAGCGGCCTACCTCAAGCCCAAACGCTTCCTCCTCGTAGTAACCGCCCGGCACGGCCTGGCGAGGGGCCCCAGGGCCCGGCCGCTGGTTTCCCTGAACGTCCATCGCCTGCAGAAAGCCCTGGCCATGCAGCCCCTGGAGCCCATGGGCAGACCCCTGGAGCCCATGCACGGACCCCTGGAACCCCTGAGGCCCTGCAAGTTGTCCCTGGGGGTTCAGGTTCTGCCCCGGCGGGGCCTGGTCTCTGCCCCGGCGACGGCGGCGACCATCGTCATCGAAAAACGCCGCCTCCTCGAACGCGAGCTCGTCGCGGCCCTCGCGCCCCCGGCCCTCGCGCTCCTCGCGCTCGGCATCGTTCCCCTGGAGCCAAAGGAACTCAGGACTGAAGTTTCCGGCCTGCTGGGACACGTGGTACATGTTCATGTGCAGTCGCAGCATCGCGGCGGATGCCGCTCCCGCCCCGGCCTCCACGGGGACGTAGTTCGCGTAGTGGTTGATGTAGGGGCTCCCGGCGGACGCGTGGTGGCGTGGGCCGGTTCCTGGGAAGCTGAGCGGGTCGTAGGCGTGGAGCGGGGCGGTGTGGGCAAATTGCCCGTGCGACGGCAGGCCCAGCGACACGAAGGACGGGGCGTTTCGGAACGCTGGGGCCGGTGGGGCCATCTGGCCATAGCCCTCGCCGCTGTTCAGAATGAAGTCGTTGTTTGTTATGAAGGTGGCGAACGAGGAGATGTCGTCGTTGCGGAGTGGGGGCGCGAAGGGGTCGGCGTGGGGGTCAGAGGGCGGCTCAGGGCCCGGGTGGTGGGGGTCTATGGCCTCCAATTTGACCGGCGCCTGCGAAAACTCCAGCAGAGGCCGCAGCGGGTCGATGGGGTCGCGGTACTTGAGGGTGGCTGCCGAGGCCGCTGGCGCTGGCGCTGAGGGGGTGGAGCCAGGGGCGCTCTCTCGCCCGTGGGCATTGCCACCGTGGAGAATATCGGGGAGAAAAAGCGACGTCAAGTCGTCGTAGGCCTCTGACTCGTCCATGGTGCGGGCGAGGGATGGGCTGAGGGTAAAGGCGGCCGATGAAGCTGTGACTGGGCCTTCGTTTTTGCGGGGCGTTTGTTGGGGAGGCGCTGTGAAAGGCGCTAGCTCTGCGGGCAATTGCGCAGTTCGCTGGGTGATGGGTCCGTGGACGTCGGGCCTCTGCTCTGGTCCTCTGCTCTGGTCCTGCGCTGGGTCTCGCTCTCGATGTGTGCAGCTCTCGCTTCTGCTCTCGGTTCTCTCTCTGTCAGGAGGAGAGTGACCGAAATGCAACGTCGTTGCATTCTGTGCGGGCAAGGACCAGGGGAATTGCTGGGTGTGCGGCTGGCTCTCGTGCAAATGTGTGCACCAACCGCGGACCAGCGATTACCGTACGGACTGAATCCTGGGGTAAGAGACCAGGGTCGCAGGGACTTCGAATGCGGCGGCTCCGAAAATGGCCAGGAGTGTACGGTGCCAGAGCTGTCGGAAGCTCAGGATCAAGGTATGTTCTCCAGAAAGTGGGAGTACCACACTCGGAATGCGGGGCACAAAGCGTGAAGATTAGGCTATCTGAAAGCCCTTACTAATTTCCAGTGCAGCGAAGAAAAACCCAGCTGTGAATACTGTGTGGCCACCCACCGCAAATGTGTGTATGAAAAGAGGGTGCCAAAGCTACGGAAGAACGGCACAAAGTTTTCTGAGTGGGCCATAGCGGCTGCCACGGCCCAACGGCACTATGCTGGCGTCGAAGACAAGATTATCCCCTACTACCCGCCTCCAGAGTACCTGATGTTCAACACCACCAGCCAGCTCAAGATTTCTAACTTCGAGTTACGCCTCCTTCACTTCTTCCAGCACTACTGCATCCCTCTTTTCTCCAGAAACTCGGTAAGGAAAAACGACCACGTATGGCGTAACGAGGTGCCCATATTATGGAACAAATCGGGCCTCATTCGGCTGGCGATCTTTCTGTTCAGCGCCATGAACCTCTGGCCCCTCTGTAATCTCCAGGAGTTGGCAGATGCCTCAGTGAGTAGCAAAAGCGATCCGAGGTACATTATTGACCCAGAGTCGAGAACTGTGTCGGGCAATATATACACCGTCACTATTGAGTACTTCTCCAACTGCTTGAACAGCAACACGAAATTGATCGCGGAGCTCGTCAAAAAGGGCGACCTGGCTCCGGCCATACTCCCCGCAGAGATCTTGTTGTCAGGAAGTCTTATTTATTCGTTTTTGGGAATGCACCCCCACGCGTTGGTTCCATTGGTGGAGTTTGAGCGTCCGAACACCAGGACCGATCTATTGCGGATTTGTGATGGGATCAGGGTCACCTACGAGATGAACATTGAGACGCTTTTGAACTCGCCATTTCGGGCGCTTTTTGAGTCAACGGAGTGTATGATGCCTGAACTGGAGCTTCGGTACCCGCTTCTAGAGAATTTGAAGAATAGGTTGAGCGAGTTCAGAGATGACGCCAACTACAAACTCTACCGGGAGAGCGTAGTGGCTCTAGAGTTGTGTGTATTCAGAGGCATAACCCTCAAGTACTGTCTTCCCATTTTCCGGTGGGTTTTGATGCAGTCGGGTGAGTTCCACCGCCTGGTCAGGAGTAAGGTGTTCCCGGCGCTCAAGATTCTCTTCACCTTTGCCTGTTTGTGCAAGATGTGCCGGTTCCATTTATTTGAGGAGAACAATCTATGGGTGGACTACATTGAGTGGTACAGGGCCTACAACTACGAGCAGTTCGGCGAGGGCTGGAAGCACTACGATGACAAGGTGTTGTATGACTTGGTGCTTGACGCGAAATACGTTGCGAAGGATATGGCCGAGTTGGGCGTGCTAGACCCGCTCAAGGGCCGGGACCTACGCAAGCACAGTGTACTAGTAGACGTAGTATAGCTGGGATGACGCAGATAAATTTCTGGAAGCCCAATTGGCTGTGTCAGGTGGTGCCAGGCAGGGCCAGGCAGGGCTAGAGATAGGGCGGGCGATAGCGCACCGCACAGGGGAGGATTACGAAATGAAGGCATAGAATGAATACGAAAGAATAGACAGAAGAATAACAATAGGGAGACATGAAATTAGGAATGGAGCCAGTGACTCTTCTCGTGCGTTAGGGCGCCAGAAGGGGCCGACCAATCAGGAATGTGGCACTGGACTCAGGGACTCTGGGTGTATCGCCGTCAGTGAGGAGGGCTGTGCGACAGGTCATGGTGCGGCCCTGGCTATTGTTCGCCCCATGGCTATGCCCTGGGTATCCTTACAAATCCCAATTGGAGCAGAAGAGGCGTGGGAAGCTCTAATGCCTAAATAAGCTGCATATTTCTCAACATTCTACTCCCAGCAGACATAGTGCACGATATTCCAGAATGAGTAGCTCTCTGAGTGAAGCGTCCGAGGGCCTGATTTCTAGTCCAGACAGTATGCGGGTGGCAAAGCCAAAAGCCAGGAAAAGGAGGTCAAAGCTAGGGTGTCTCAGCTGCAAGAAGTTGAAGATCAAGGTACGTACCGATTGGAGTAATTGGCGTGGAAATCCCATCATTGCTCTTGTTACTAACGCCAGTGTGATGAGGCTCGCCCGAAATGTGAGTACTGCTCCCACACCGACCGCCAGTGCATCTACCCTATGATGGAAGGGCCTCTCAGACGCATGAAAGCGTTCACGGACGCAATTGCATTGAGTCAGGCGGGCCAAATCTACTCCGTGGGCCACGAATGGCAGCATTTCCAAATCTCCAAGTTTGAGTACAAACTCCTTCACTTCTTCCAGGCGTTCTGTATCCCCTTGTTCTCCTTCAATATCAAGATGGAGGTAGACCGCGTGTGGCGATGCGAGGTGCCCAAGTTGTGGCAGGATTCGGCGCTCATTCGCCAGGCGACATTCCTGTTCAGTGCCATGAACTTGTGGCCGCTCTGCCACGCCAGCAAGTACGATGAGATGATCGACGTGGCCAATGTGCCCCAAAATTTGTTACGGGACCTCTTTGAGGCAGCGGCTCCGGACATCGCCTCGCAAAGAGCCAGTCAGGGGAGCATGATTTTGAGTGGGTGCAATGAGAACATCTTCATCCAGACGGGCGAGTACTTCATGAGCACTCTCAAGGAGACAAACCAATTGATTGAAGAAACAAAAGATATCGTCAAGGCGGGCCGGATTACCGCTGGCAGCCGTACCGAAGATCTTCAGTTTCGAAGTGCCGAGCTCTTCATCTCCGGCATTCTCATTTTCTCATTTCTAGCCATTCATCCCCACAAATTGATGCCCTTTGTCAATTTTGAGGACACCGGCGAGACGGACTTTCTAGCGATCTGCATGGGTATTCGCAGCTCGATAGACTCCACCATAGACGTGCTACGGAGCACGCCCTTCACGGGCCTCTTCATTTCCAACTCGATAATGGAGACTGTTCCCAGTAGTGTGCGGGTGGAGTACCCAATGGTTGAGCTTCTCCGCTCCTATTACAACGACTGGAAGGTCCTCAATGGGCTTGATCTGTGTGTCGACTCAGCGATTTCTACCGAGCTGAGTGTGTATGCCTTGTGCATAAACACCTTGGAATACGCCTTCTACATGGCCGAGCGAGACCATCTCCCCGTGCCGCTCTATCGCTGGATCCTCATACAGAACCCTCCATTCGACTCCTACGTGCGGCAAAAGAAGCCTTTAGCCTTGAAACTCTTGTACTTCTACTCGAGTATCTGCCTTCTCTCCAGCTTCCTGCTTTTCCGCAACTCCAACCTCTGGATGGACTACATGTTGTGGTACAAGGACCACATGTTCTCGCTCTACGGGGGCTGGACCGAACCGCACGAAGAGATAATATTTGATGTGATGTATACCAAGGCTTCTACCTTGAAGAAGTACAGCCATTTCTTCTCCTTTGACCCACACAACCCTGACACTTACAAGGACTTTACGTTCAAAGATAAGGGACCAGTCCAGCGTCGCACTGCCACGGTGTCGATGATATCTAATGATCTTTAATGTACCTCAATTGGTATTGAATACTACTCATGAGTGTAGTCAGAATGTAGTCAGAGTGTAGTCAGAGTTAGTCCCGAGATAGTTCAGACGTTCTCACAGTGCGCTCGCTGATGATACTCTAGCGGCTCTCTCTGGCCCATCCCTGGCCTATTCTGGCCCACACCTAACACGGCTCTTCTGAATACAGCAATTCTCACAACGACCCACTCGAGGTGCCTTCACGAGGTGTCCACTTTGTAAGCCTTCTTTATCTATTCGGTCTTAGTGACCGGTCCGGATGCACTTCTGTTTTGGGAATGTCTGCGGTCTGGGGGCACTCCGAGATTCTCACCTGTCACTATATATCCTGATGTGCTGCCCCTATGCTTCTAGAACTGTCAAACCAAAATGATCATCCCCGCTGAATTCTTGCTCTTTGACCTCGACGGAACTTTGGTCAACTCTACACCCTCCGTGGAGAAGATATGGCACGAGACGTGCGACGAGCACAACAGAAGGTTCCCCGAGGACTATCTTGACGCTGCTACTCTTCTCCACGCGTTACACGGGTCGAGGACAGAGGAAAACATCAGGAAATTCTTCCCGGAGCTTCCGAGCGATCCTGAGTCGATCGGCAAATTTGAAGCAAACATCGTGTCCAAATACGGCTCCCTTGCCAAGGAGGTAGAGGGCTCCAGTCGCTTACTCGAGCTGCTCAATGCCAGCGCTTTCGCCCAGAGGTGGGCCATCGTGACGTCGGGAACCTCTGATTTGGCCCACGGGTGGTTTGCCAGGCTCTTTGGGGGCATCAGAGAGCCTTCCGTATTTGTTACCGCCAATGACGTGTCCGTGGGGAAGCCTAACCCCGAGGGCTACAACAAGGCGGCGCAGCGATTGAGCGCCCACACCTCGGTGGTGCCAGACTTCAAAAACACCTACGTCTTCGAGGACGCACCCGTGGGCGTCTTGGCGGGGGTGGCTGCTGGGTACACAGTCATAGGCATCTCTACGACCTTCGACAAATCGATCCTCCTAGAGGCTGGCGCCTCCTATGTCATCGAAAACATGACCAAGGTCAAGGTTGTGGACGACAAGATCCACATACAAGAAAGCTGATCTACACTGTGCATAAGCCCTGACTATATTGGACCACTATCCCAAATGTACCTAGTTTCCAAGGTTCAAGTCCCTCACTTCCTCCACCAACTTGTTGGTTCTGGCTTTTCTGATGGCGTTGGTTCTCTTGTACTCGTCCACTAGATGCTTCTCGCTTCTAGGAAATTCATCCTGCTCGTACTTGTCGTTGTAGCTGGTGTCACCAAACTTGGCCTCGTAGTCCGTGAGCGGCTCTCTCAAGATGTCTCTGATGTTTTCGTTCGCTACGAGCTGGTTGTGGACCCCAAAGCCAAAGCACCACTTCAAGTGGATCAACCGCACGTAGAGAAACCAGCTGTTGATCGGCAAAGTCCTGCTCTTCGATAGTTTGATGTAGGTGGCGTCAATGATCGTCGGAATGATCTCCAATCCTCGCGGAGACCTCTTGTAGATCTCCACTCTCGTCTCCTGGTCGGTGTATGCCTTCGCTGTGCTCAAGACATCTCTGAAAATGGAATGGGTCTGCTTGCGGTCTTTTTTGGACACTTTGCGCGAAGACAACGTGGAGAGTCTCTCCAAAGTGGCAAATAGTTGCTCCTGCTCATAGCAGGGAGCATTGTAATTGTACTCGTCGTCCTCGGTCGCCTCGTTGTCTTCACTGCTCTCGCTGTAAGTGTACAACTCGTAGCAGAGGGCAAGCATTCGCCCAGCGGCCTTGGAGATCTCATAGTTCACGTCGTTGTCTAGTATCGCCACCAACTTCGTGGCAAGGTCCGTTATCAACTCGTTCAAGTACTCGCCCTTGGGCAACAACGTGAGCAAGCACGCGCTGCCGTGCAACGCCGCGATCGCCACCGCAGCCTCGTCCTGCGCCTTCCTCATACTTTCGGACACAATCCTCTTGTCGTCACTCTCGTCGTTGATTAACGTTGAGTACTCTCTGTCACCAGCGTCCAATTCCCGCGTGAGAGTGGTGGAGCTGGCAGTGTAGCCCTCGCCTATCTCCACGAGCCATTTGATGGTGTCGTCGATTCCGTAGGTAGAGGAGCCGTTATGCAAGATAGTCAAAAGCGCCGCAAGACCGGTTATGGCGCTTGCCTTGTTCTCGTCGGTCACGAGAGAGTTGCTGGGCTCCTGGATCAACTTGTTGATGAAGCCCAAGAACTCGGAGGTGATGAGGCTGCCGAACTCCTCGATGTCGCTGGCCAAAATGGCGATACAAGACCTCAAAAGCAACAAGAACTCGGTGGCGGTCCGATAATCCTGATTAGTCATCACCTTCAACAACTGTAGCACCTTGTCTTCGGTCACGTAGTTGACGGTCCCTATCTGCTCCTCGTTGTAGATGATCAACGACTTGGACACAATCAACTTGTAGAGCTGAGCAAGAAGCATTTCACGCGACAGCGAAGATATTTCAGCACGCGAAGTGCTCATGGAGTCGATGATCTCGTTGATGGAGATATGGCCCGACTGGATCCTCAACTGGTTCAAGTGCTTGATATCTTTCTCCTTGTGGTCCTGCGAATTGGCATTGCTTTTGGGAGCAACCCTGCTGGAAACCTCCTGGTTGATGATCTGCTGCTGCTGCTGCTCTATCACGTCCTTCAAGGACTCGAGCTTCAGGCTCAAGAGCTCCTCAATGCTCAGGAAATTAACGTCCAAAGAGCCGTTCTCCTCGCCGTCCACCTGGGGCGTCCTAGCCCTGGAGGCAGACCGCGACGGAGAATTGGAAAGCAAGTCTTCCTGGAGATATCTTCTGCGATTACTCATTCTGAGGGGCATAAGAGAGTTGTCGAAAACAGCGGCCAAGTGGTAGATGACTCAGGCCACTTAAGGGTGAGGTCGTGCACAGAGACCGAGCCCCAGCAACTGGCGGCGATTGCGGGAGCTACAGCGGGGACCGCGCTAAGTGGCGGGTCTCTACGGTGTTCTGGTGGCGGTTCTCTCTGTTTGGTGCTAAAACACCACTTCCATCGGCAAAACATACACTTTTTCTCCGTTTTCCCGCACGGTCTTGCGGCCTTTATCTCGCGGTAACAGTTTCCGCATGTCAAACGCATCGATTTTGTCGTCCACGCGGTTGCGGTCGCTGGGCATTTCTCGCCCGTAGTACCCTATCACCCGCCTGTACACGCTGTAGCCCAACTTCTCGTAGAGCTGTCGGGCCAAAGTGTTGGTGACCTTGACAAATAGATCCACAAAGAGCGTGTTGTAGGGGTCGCCACTGGTGGCGTTCTCTAAATGCGTGCACAAGTAGGAGGCCAACCCAAGCCGACGGTACTGCGGGTTGACGGTGACCGCCGTTACGTGGGTGTGCCACTCCAACTTTTCCAACTTGCCCTCTGTCTTCCCCATCATGTAGCCGCTGATTTCAGAATCTCTGCCGAAGCCACTGCTCACTTCCACCGACTTGAAGAAGAGTGACGGCCACTCGGTCAAGTACTGGAGGTAGAACAGCGGGTTGAAGTTCTCGGTGAGCGTGTCGAGATTGGTGGAATTGGTCTCAAACAAGTCGGTCATCTGAAAGGGCCGGATAGACGTCATTTCTGTATCGTGGCGCCCGCCTGGCTGGTCGGTGTCGGTGTCTGAAGGGCAATGGGCCCTGGGACCCATACTGCTCCTGCATTTGGCGTAGTACCGAGTCGCTCAAAAATTCTTCGCTGACCGACCACCGCTCCTCCCTCTTCCACCAACTACCACAAGATGTTCGGAGGACCAGGCGCTCAGCCCAACGAGGAACAGAAGAAATTGCAAGAAAAGTATGCCTACGACACCTTGACCACCGCAGGATTGCTCGCCGCGGCCTTGTGGGTGACCCCTATCGTCTACCACTACGTCAAGAAGCAACTCTAGGCTCAACGGCTACCGCCTTGTATATATCATACAATATATGAAATGACTAGCACGCACGCGATGTACTCATTCGTCCGCCAAAAGCTCCTCCCGCAAGGTCCCGACCCGGGTGGCCAAACTCACAAACTCCATCCGCTCCGCGATCTTGGACGCGGCGAAAAGGGCCTTGTCGGTCTTGATCAACTTGGCCACGCTGTAGGCGCGCGAGAGCTGGGTGTCCTGGCACGACTGGGCAAATATCTTGAGCAAGGACTTGTCGAAGAGCATGCTGTAGGTCTCTAGACGCTCGATGATCTCGTCCTCCTCCTCTGCTTCCTGAAGCGATCCATGCACTATTCGGCCCATGGTGAGCGCCCGCAAGAAGCTTTCCTCCGGGTTTTCGGGCTCGGGCGTGCCTTCGGCGGGCTCTGTGGTGTCTGGTGTGCCCTCCTTGAAGTCGCGTGCTCTGGTCACCGCCACCGGGAGCTTGATCGTGAGCTCGATGGGCAAGGGGAGAGGGAACCCGGGGTATTTGCTGCCGCTCTTCAACACCAAGCAGCTCACCTGCTCCTTATACAAGCCCAAGGGCCAGCTGTTCCAGTTTCGCTTCGCGCTCTTGGCCCCGTCCGTCACCGCGGCGTGGAGGTCGAGAATGGGGATCCACTTGCCGTTGTTGGGCTCTCGCCAGTCCGAGAGAATCACCAACGTGTCGTCCTCTCCGGACACAAGACAGGGGTCGTTGTTTTCGTTGAAAAAGAGCCCCTTGATCAACGGCGCCCCTCCGCTGGGCACCCGCAAGGGCAAGATCACGTCTTGTTGCAAATAGCGGTACTCGTCGTTCATGTTGAAGATCGAGTAGGTGAAAGAACCGCCAGAGAGCTGGTTGATGATAAACACCGTCGAGCCTGCGGACGAAATCAACGTGACTACCGGCGTTGTCTTCATTAGGTAGATGCACACCCCGTACAAGTTGAAGAACCGCACGTACCCAAGGCTGGTACCAACCACAATGACATCGGCGCCGGCCCTGTCGGCCACAGTGACGGAGGTGATGAACTCGTGTCGCAAGAGCGGGATCTGGCGGTCCCACGAGTCCAGGAGCGACTCGTGGTGCCGGTAGAAGATCTTGCCCCGGAGTTTGTCATCTGGCGCGCTCCCGTGGCCAGAGCAGCCAAAAAGAATCCCACGCGAGTTCATGGAGCACAAATCGAACAAGTGGTGGTCGGTGAAGTGGTAGTCCTTGTTCACGGAACGGTCGAAAAACGACACGGTCACGCTCTGGTGGAGCTCGTCGTCGGACCGTGACGACTTCACCGTCCACACGTAGCCGTTGGAATTCATGCAGAGGTACCGCCGGCTGGTCACCGCGGACTTGTCTGCGGTCCAGGGAGTGGAGCCGGGCGAAAAGGGCCGCAATTGGTAGGAGGGGCCGCGCGGCTCGTAGTGCGCTCCCCCCTGCGTCGGGCGGCTCTTCCCATTGCTGCGGTGCCGCTTTCTTCTGGCGTCCAGGTACCCGTTGTAGCCTGTGGGTTCTTCTGGGGCCTCGTCCTCGCTGTCGTCCTCGTCTATGACCATGGGGTCCTCCTCGTCGGGCCGTGGGTACGCGGCCTCTGCATCGCTGGCCTCAAGGAGAGCGTCTGTGTTTTCTCCCTCGTCGCTCTCTTCTGCCTCGTCAAGGAAGAGACTGTCAAGGGCCTTCTGGTGGGCCGAGGTCGACTCTGTCGCCACCTGGGGGAAGCTGTAGACGTCGCCACTGGTGGTCCCCACAAACAAATCGTAGCCCTTGCTCCAGCTGAGGTTTATGGGCAATTTGTCAGAGGGAATAGGCTCGCTGGTTTCCAACTGGCGGGTGGAGAGGCGGTACACCTTCAACAGGGCGCGGTGGAGCACGGCAACGAACTTTCCGTCACGCGAAAGCGCAAAGTCCACGATTGGCTCCGTGTCGCCCAAAGAAAATTGCGGCAGCGTGAGGTTGGAGCGGTCGTGGAGGCTTATTTTCAGCGCGGAGGGCACAAGAAGCGCCTCGCCGTCGGGAGTCCACGCGGTCCTGGTGCACACGAGCTCGGCGCTGTGTTCGCCTGCGTAGTCGATCGCATCCATGGACGTGTGTACCTTCTCGGGGAGGCATTTGGGGATCGTCTCCAACAACGAGGGGGCCTCGTTGATCACCGAGTAGATGCGCACGTCCCCGGTGGCAAGGCTCACTGCCACCATCTCGCCGGTGGGGTTGTAGCTCAAATTGAGCACCAGATTGGGCACCTGGATCTTGGATACCTGCGCTGGGGACGTTTCAAGGTCCACCACCGCGAGCACCAAATCGTCGCCCCCTGTAACCACCCGCTTCTCCTCGTTGATGAAGACGCTGTCCCGGAGAGGCAACTCGGAGCGGTAGAGGTCGCCGATGGACTCAAGTGTCGCCTTATCCACGGCCTCCAACCTCCCGCTGGTGGTGGATACCAAAATGCGGCCGTTTCCGCAGGTTATTGCCGTCAAGTCTTCGAATATATCAACGGCCTTGGGCTCGAGGTCTGGCTCGGAGGGTGTGAAAATCTTGAGGATTCCGCCCGCATTTCCCACCACCAATTTGTTGGAATAGGCATCAAAATCCACGAGCGTGTTCCCGTCAGGGAAGGCAGTGATTCGGTTGTCCGACGACATGGGAGAGGGGGTGTGGGTCTGGGTGGGTCTGGGTGGATCAGATGCCCGTGGTGAGAACGCGTCTGTTTGGCTTTGCGCGCACTGGCTCACGACACGTCGGAGCGCCTGTTCTCGCCCCACCACGCCCGTGCTACAGGCCTGGGCCATGTCCCACCACGCCCTGCGTGCTCCAGGACAGGGCCCCGTGTCTAGCTACGTCCTACGTGCGCACCAAACTTGCAGGCGCTGCGATCCCGTCCCCTTCCACCTCTTTCTGCTACTTCTTTCTGCACTTTCCTTCTACTCATTTCCGTTCTCTGGTTCCCGTCCTGGTCTCTGACTTCCCGCTTCTACCTCTACTCTCCTCCCCTACTCTACATTCATTTCTTCCTCTTCTCTGTTTTCTACCACTCGAACTAGGCCCACTCTGGCTTGGGCTCACTGCTCCCTCTGCCCCTACCGCCTCTACCTCTGCCTCTGCCTCTCCTTCTGCCTCCAAAATCGGCCTCTCCGCTGTGTCCGCCAGGTCTGAAGTCGGGCCTTCTGGTGCGCCTCTCGTCGTTAGACGATGAGATGGTGTCAAAAAACGACGATTTCTTATCGTAGCTGGGCTTTTCGGCCACTTTTTGCTCTTCTTCACGCGTGAACTTCGAGTTGGCGCTCTCAAAATCAAAATCGGTGTCCACTACGGGCGCAGACTCCCACGCTGGGCCACTCCTCCTGGCTCCTGGTGCACGTGGTCCTCGTACTGCTGGGAGCTCGGAGGCGGCAGGAACTGAAGCTGCCGCTGGCTCCAGGGCCACAGTCTCTGGGGCCTCGGGAGCAGCGCCGGGCTGCGCTGCGTACTGTGCCTCTGTTCTGGAGGGCTGCGTGCTGGTGGCCAGCGGGGCAGTTGCACTGGGAGCCCGCCTTTCCTGGGAGCTACTGGACGGAGCTGGTCCCTGACCATTTGTCTGAGCTGGTCCCTGGTCACTGGACTTCGCTGGTCCTTGGCCGCTGCTCTGCTGGTAGTACTGGGGGTACACCTCTGGCTTCACCTGGTCGATGGGAGTGTCCAAAACCGTCAAGTCCTTGACATCAGAGCCCCTGAAAACCACATACTCGTACACATCCGTTCCGGGAGGCACCTCCAGGTTGGGAGAGCCAGCCTGGGCCATTCTGCCCTCGGTACCGAAGGACCGCACAGACTTCAACGCCACGGTGGCATCGTCGGCGTTGATGGCGTCAAGAAGCCCCACGTATCTGAGGCCCTTGTTGGAGACCAACGAGATGGTTTTTCCGATGTACTGGGACATTGCTGGGGTAGCTCGGTGACGAAGGGTGGAGGCGAGCCTCTAAGTAAGGATATAGTTGGTGCACGCACGACCTGGAGCTTGGGGGAGTGGAGTTCAGCAGGAGAAAGGGCAAATGGGTCAGAGAATTGGTGGAAGCTGGAGGGGGATAGTCAAGGCGACAATGCAAAGTTCGAAGTAATTTGGACCCTTTTGTGCATGTAATTGTTGGCGGTGGTGTTGGAAGTTGCAAATGTCGCAGGCCTAGCTGGTGGTCTGTGCTTAGTACCAGTGCCTAGTAGCAATGACCAGGCCAATATTAAACTGGAAATTACAAAATCATAGTAGTCGAAGTGAAATCACAACGCTTGACACAGAACCTCGTCTTATTCAAAATAGTTTTTGCTATTCTTTTCGTCCTTCTTTGGACAAATTGGTCTCAAAAATTATATCTCAATGAGCACAATACATTTGAGCACCAAATCTTTCAACAATTGTCCAAAAACTACAAAACTTTCACCAAACAGTAACACACCCAACCGTAACTTCCCCATCCATTTACCTTGAATTTCCAACCACAAGCGCTACCTCATGGCCACCAACGCCTTGACCAATCTTTATCATATCCTGCATACAACATTAATACTCACCTTTCAATCTTCGGTTCTTCACACCCTCTGTTCTTTTACCCAGCACCATGTCGGACAGCGAAGCAGAGGTACCAAAAAGTGTTGCCACCGAGCGGAAGGCAGAGGAAGAGACTGAGTTCCAGGATGCGGTGAGGAGTGGATCAGGAGACTCTGGTTTGGAAGAGGTGTCTGACTTCCAGGACAGGGAGTCGGACAAAGGGTCGGACAAAGAGTCGGACGAAGAAGATTTGAACACTATCAACGCACACAAAATATCAGGAGAAGCTCTTGATGTCACCGTTAAGAGGCACGTGAGAAGAGCCAAGCCGTCGCGGGAAGAGGCGACGCCTGACCCCAATGACATCGGCTTTGTGGCCATGAAGAACACAGAAGAAGCGCCGTCGGATAGATACATTGACGAGGACCCAGCCTCCGCAAAAAGGAGACTTCTCGAGGAAAAAATGGACTCTGCGGTGAAGCTGAAGTCGACCAGAAGGCGTAAGGCCGACGAGGACGACTTGGAACGAATGCAGGACGACCGCATCGATGACTTGAAGGACCGCATGATCAAAGTGGCCAATTTGGATGTTGATAAGAATTCTCAGGGCCAGATCGCTACCGAGAAATTGAAACTTCTCAAGGAGGTTTCTTCTGTTCTCTCTAAGGCCGATTTAGCCATTTCCATCTTGGACAATAACTTGCTTGAAGCGGTAAGATTATGGCTTGAGCCTTTGCCAGATGCTTCTATGCCTGCTTACCAGATTCAGAAGGAGTTAATTCAGGCATTGACGACATTGCCCATCAAAACAGACCATTTGGTGGCGTCTGGGATCGGTAAAGTGCTCGTTTTCTACCAGAGATCGAAGAGAACAGAGCCCAACTTGAAGCGCATCGTTGACAAATTGATTGGAGACTGGACCAGACCGATTCTCAATAAATCGGACTCCTACAAGGACCGTTCCATTAAGTTCCACGAGTACAATAAGAGCAAGTTCACCAATCAGTTGACATCCCAGCGGCAATTGAACAGGCCCAAGGAGGAGAAGACTTTGTATGAACAGAGTGCCGAGAGACGTCGGAGAGCTGCTATTCCTGCGGCTAGAACCACTGCCTACAAGATTGCGCCACGGGTGGATCCCAGCTTATTGAGAAGGCAGCAAGCGAGAACTGGTGGCTCGGCTTTGAGAGACGAGCGGTACAAGAGATTGAACCAGAAGTTGACAAGCATGGGAACCAAGAAGTCGGTGAAGAAGGGAGGACCCTCCATCGAAGGGAAAGGTTTAGCCATGTGATACTTTATTAAATAAAGATACGATGTTGGCGTGTAGAGCAACCGTGGATCAATTGAAGGGAGTGAAATCAGTGCCATTTAACCGGCCAACGCTTCATCAGTACAAACCAACAGCTCTACGGTAGACTTGCGGACATAATACTAATGTATGCATTCCTATAGGAGTATCAATATACACATAAACCAATAATAGCTGAGTGAATTAGGATCTTGGCTTTTCCTTCTTTTCTTTCCACAAAGCCAACAAAGAAACACCAGAAACCTTGACAACTTTGAATCTAACACCTGGAATATCACCCTTAGCCTTACCTCTTCTACCGAAACCGGCCAAAAGGACTTCGTCGTTCTCGTCAACGAAGTTCAAACAACCATCGTTGGGAACGAAAGCAGTCACCTTCTTACCGTTCTTGATTAATTGGACTCTGACACACTTTCTGATAGCAGAGTTGGGCTGCTTGGACTCAATACCAATCTTTTCTAACACGATTCCCTTGGCGTGAGACGAACCACCAAATGGAGAAGACTTGAAGGCAGTACCTAACAATCTGGACTTGTAAGCTTCGTCAGCCCATCTGTTGTTACGACGGTGCACTCTCAACTTTCTGGCGGAGTTAAGTCCTCTAGGCTTTCCTTTACCCATGATGTGATATTGTTATACTTCGAATGTAACTTTGGAAGAAACAAGTGATTCTGAAAAAAGTCTGAGAAAATTGGTGGAGGGAGACACTCGATGAAGGAGGGTTGGGTGCAGGAAATCGGCGGTGACAAAAAATTTTGTGTTAAGAGTCACGTGGCAAAAAGTGCGCGCACGTGGATGATTAGGGTGGTAGCCCTAAGGTATAGATAAGTGATACGGGCGATAAGAGAGATGAAGCGACAAGGTGTTGGCTAGGAAATAGGTAATTAAAGGTAGCTGATTGAATTGTTTTCTTCCGGGCTACACTCTGATCGCAATTATTGGTAATGTTTCAATGACTAATCTATAACTCCATAGAACCAGCAGTGGACACCGTGCTCAAACACGGTTGGGCAAGCCTCTCTTCGCCCTGATGAAATTCAACAACACAATAAATAATATGTCAAGTTGGTCCTTGAACATAAACAACAACCCCTGCACCACTACGCCCTTCATCAACTGCGGAGCTATTCCCTTGTACAAGCCCCTGAACCTCTCAGTCTTCCAGAGATGAGCCAATGCGTCGGTGAAGTGGTCGAATTTGACCTCATCGTTTTCGTCGTCGAGGTCTTTGACCGCGGAGCCCTTTGATGGTTTTGCGGTTGATTTCTTCTGTAAAATCGCCTTGGAAACAATGAGCGGTTGCGTAGCAACGGTGGCTAGGGACTTAGCCAAAACTCCGATGGAGAAACTCTCCAAGGGGCCCAAAAAGTTCTTGTTCGGGTATAATATTTGCTTCAACCTCTCGTATGAACCGTAGGTGATCGAAGGGTTGATACACAACACCAACGAGACCCTCAATCCCTTCCACAATCCGGTGACGCCGTCCTGCTCCAAGATCTCGCGCGAGAGCTGATACAAGTTCTTCTGGGACTTGTCGGTTTGCTGCTGTGTAGTTATGACACCAATGGGCATTGTGAATAGCTGGGAGATGGCGGCGGCCAAAGCGCCCAAAAACAACTCGGTGGCTGTGTTGGGCTTGTGGTTTGGAATGCGCTTGTAGAGGTTGGCGTACACGCGTTTCACGATGGTGTACCAGTAGAAATAGGAGAAGTTCTGGGCTGCTGTTCCCACAATGGAGGATAATATACCGTGGTACCAGCCCAAAATGCCCTTTTTCTTGTAGATTTGCGCCAAACAGTCGATAATGTTCTTGTACTTGAGGCCACCCTTTTTGGCCGGGAGATAGGTGGAGTCGTCAATGGAGGACAGCGACGAGTTTTCGGGCGAGGACGGGGTTTCTGGCTTGACCACCTGGGTCTGGATGAGGGTTTTGCCGAGGTCCAAGGGGTAAACCAAAGTGTTGGCAATGACGGAGGCCAAGGCTCCGCTGGCTGCTTTTTCAAGGGGCGAGAGTGACATGGCGTTGGGGTGGTTCGTTACAGTGATTCGGTACAGTAATTCGGATTCGGTACAGCGATTCAGTTGCAGTGGATCAGCAGGGGCAGTCTAGGACAGAAGTGCAATGGAAGGTGTGTGACAGGATCAGCAGAGCCACAGATAAGAACAGGAATTTGCGCTTATGGAAATACAGTAACAAAATCAGCCAGATTATTGACACAGGGCCATCGAGCGCACGCTACAATTGGCTGTGGAACTGGTTATATATGAATCCACAGCCCTCGGATGCAATCCGCCTCCACATGCTCCATTCCCCACAGCGGTTTTGTGTAAGCATGTCGGATGCTCGGTTCGAGTCTAAGGGGAGGGGGAGGACCCTAGCGCGCGGTGGGTAAGTGAGAGCGGCGCTGAGCTGGATCGAGTAGTAGCCGCCGTTTAGCGGGTGGGAGAAGCCCCAAGGGGTAGCTGACGCGATGAGTAGGGGGCCAGGGAGCGAGGGATAGGAGATCGGACGAAGAACTGGAACGGGGCCGGGGGTACGGTCGGGGTACGGGGTGTCGGGACCGGAGTTGGTGTCGGCAGTCGGGCCTATGGAGACGATATCACAGCGAGCGCGGCAGGCCGTTGGGCTCGGGGCAAGCGGAGCGGGGGCGAGAGTGCTGGGCAGGATTCGCCGATGTGCGATAAGCGCGCACAATCGCTGCCACAGTGGCCGAGGGCAGGCCGGTGGTCTGAGGGCCGGAGCTGAATGCTGAAATTTGCTGAATTTGGCCAGAAAGAATTTGCGTAATCTGGGGCCATTTTAAGAACCGAAGTAGCACTACAAGGGGTTGGAGCTGAGTCTAGTGCGGAATCCAGAGCAGAGCCGAGAGCAGAGCAGAGCAGTCCATCCACCGGCTTACAGTCTCCAGGTCACGTGAATATATTGGATCGGCATCGGCAGTCGGCACGGAGTCGATGGGGGAAGGATGGGGTAAAAAATGAAATGACGGGGCAATTGTGCTGCAATGCCCCACACGGCTGAAATGTGAGCAGCGTCCGTAGGAGTGAGCTGAGGGTAGTGAGGCTCCGCAGCCGATTTAGAGCTGAGTGAGGTCCATCACTCTGCGTCTACAGCCACCAGCGCACCTCGTGATCCACCCCACACGTAACCATCACTTCCAGCTCGCCCAGGTCAACGCTAAACGACTTGGTCTTGCCCTTGTGAGCCTCCAATTCCACCACCACGCCGCTCAGGTGGAGGTCCACTCCCCTGATCACCCCGTCCTCGCCTGCCACCCATACACCGGAGCCGTTGGCACGCCATTGGATCGCGGGCAGCGAGTACTTGTCCTGAGGGGAAGCAGTGCTCAAGTTGCGGAGGATCTGGTCTCTGCGGATGGAATCGCTCGAATCGTGCGCCAAGGAAACCACCACGAGCCTCATGAACGGCTCGTGTGACGTGGCCACCACCACCAACGCGCCCCGTGCGATGATGCACCGCGGGGTGAAGCCCGAGGTGCTGAAAATGGCGTCGTTGAGCGATACTTTGTACTGTAGATGCAACGAGGGTAAGCTGTACACCTCGAGAAGGGTGTGGTCGTTCTTGCCCAAGACCAAGAGATCCTGGCCCTCGCAGCTGGTGAGCGCAAAACTGGACCCCTGGACCGGCAATTTGAGCTCACCAAGGGGCTCTATCGACTCTCCGCGGAGAGCGAATATCCTCACGTAGAAGTCCCACCCCAACGTCACCACGTACTGAGTCTTATCGGCTCCCAAAAACGCCTGCGCATCCGTGATGAGCCTCTCGTGGGCCTGGTGCTCGCTCGCGATCGCTATCGTTTTCATGTCAGTGGTGCACACGTAAAGACGGCCATTCATGCCCGCCAAAATCAAGTAGCTGGAGCCGTGGCCCACACTGACGATTTTCTTGACCACCACCTTGCCTAGGACTTGTGTCTGACTGGAAACGTCCCCCGAAGGGCTCACGATGTAGGTGTGAAGATCTGCCGTCGACACGATGAGATGGTGCCGGTGAAAGCAGCTCGAGACCACCAAGCCCGCGATAGGGACCAGGGTCGAGTCGCGGGGGCTCACGCCGGCCCAGTCGGGAAGAGTGGCCGCAAGGGCCCGCAATTGCGGCGGTAAAAGCTCGTCGTCTTTCTTCTGATCCCATTTTTGCTCTGTCTCCCTGAACCGATGGCGGTCCGCCACTATGTCCTGGAGCGACTCGTTGTGCTCGAGCACCGTCTCTATGGGCTGGCCGTGCTCCTTTTCAAAGGCGCGAAGCGTCTCGTGGTAGTTGTTCTCCTTGAGAAAGTGGGCGACGAGACTGTGGACCGACATGAGATGGAGACGGGTGGGGGTGGCGGGCCTGAGAGGAGGAGACGGTGATCTGGGGCTCGCACAGACCTGGCGCGCGGAGGCGCTGAGGCGCTCATCAACGTCCGGGTCCACTGATACAGAGCAAGGCCCGAAAATTAGCGCCTGCTGTCTTCTCTGATCAGCTCCCCAAACTACCAGTCACCACCGACTACCAGCCAACACTACAACCACCCCAAACCACCCATCCCTGAGCTACACCCTTCTCAATAAATATTCATGTACATGCAGTAATAAGAGCCAGGCTCTCATTATTCTTCTCTACCCATCGCTCTCTCTTCTTTCTCTCTCTCCTTCCCACTCTCCTCTCACCATCTCCCTCCCGACTCTGCTCGACGCTCCGCTGGCGCCTGCTCGGCGGGAGCCACTGCGTGGTGCTTTGTTCGCTGCGCTCGGGGCTCTGGGTCCCCCACGGAGTGGCCAGCGGAGCAGAAAAGTTGCCAACGGTCTGAGGACCCTCTATTTATTGAGATTCATATCGCTCATGGTAAATAGAAGGTCGTCGTCGTCCAGCACATCGGTCCGCAGTCGCTTGGACTCGCTCTTCTTGCTGAGGTAGAAATCAGCGCCCTCGTCATCGTCGTCGTCAAAAACATTCACATATTTGATCAGCTTGGCGTAGGCGGACGGGGTGGTGGAGAGTCCCGAGACCGGAGCTGGCTGGCTGGGCGCGGAGGCGGCTGGGGGCTTGGCGTACACAAAAGACGGCGCCTCCTTCAGCGCCTCCACGTTGGCGGAGTCCGCTGGGTGCTCCTGGCGGAGCCTCGAGTGAATCAACGGAAGGTGAGCGTCGTAGGAGCCCTGCACCAAGGACCCCGGGGGCGAGTGCATCGAGTGCGAGGACTTGCGGCTCGAGTGGCGGCTGCCAGGGTACGCGGGCACTGGGTAGTGGGGGGGCGACACGGGGAAATGGGGCGACGGCAGCGGAAAGTGCAGCGGCAGCACCGAGGCATCGATGCTGGGAGCACGCAGAAGATGGGCCAAGTGCCCCGGCAGCACCAGCTGCAGCGCCTGGGCGTGGGCCTGCTGGAGCGTCTGGTACTGCAACGTCAAGCTGGCGCTCACGCTGTCACCGAGCTGCTGGTGCTGCTGCTTGAGCAGCTGGAACCGCGAGAGCGCGTCGGGCGCCCCCGGGTACAGCAACTTCGACTCGTGGTTCGAGTTCAACGACAGGAACCGGAGGTCCGCCTTGCTGTCGATCATCTTGACGAAGTCGCTGATGTCGTCGTCGATGTAGAGCCCCGAGAGCGGAGCGTCGGACGACACCAGGCCCGAGCTGGCGCCCGTGAGCGACGAGGAGTCGTGCGGCATCATGTGGCGCCCGCTGGTGCTGGAGAAGCGGCGGCTGGCGCGCGAGCCGAAGCTCAGCGAGAACCGCGGGGTGGGCGTGATGCCCTCGGACGTGGGCAGGTGCTCGTCGGCGTGCGACGACGACACCGAGCGCGGGAAAATGCTGGCGGCGCTGGCGTTGGTGATGGGGATGTTGGCGGTGGTGGAGGAGGTGCTGCTGCGCGGGTTGCGGAGCATCGCCACGAGCGACGCGTTGGATGCGGAGCGGTTGCTGGTGATGGAGATGCGGCGCTCCAATGACGACGACGGCGGTGGCGAGTTGCCCATGGAGCCGATCTTGAACGGCTGGATCGAGGGCCGGTGCGCGTGGGGAAGCGTCACCAGCGGCGAGTCGCTGCGCAGCTTCTCCTCCTTCATCAGCGAGCACGGCGACACCGACGCCGACACAATCGACACGCGCTTCTTGGCCTTGTCGTCGGGCTCGCTCTTGTCGATGGAGATGAAGTGGGTGCTCAAGATCTCCTCGCTGTCGAGCACACAGAAGTTGTGGTGGATGCGGTACGCTATGGACACCTTCAAGGTGCCGAGGGTGGTCTGGATCGGCTGGAAGTGGCGCTGGCTCATGTGCAGCTCGGTCACGAGCATCTGGTGCGGCACGATCGACTTGGAGAGTCCCACCCGGCCCCTGGAGCTGATGGGCTGCTTGCCGTCCAAGATCTTGATCCCAAACGAGAGCAGCAGCTGGGGCCCCAGGGCCTTGGACTTGTTCAAGCTGCGGTAGAGCCTGTAGGCGGGCATGAGGCGGGTGAAGGTGTAGAGACTGCGGAAGAGGATGATCGCCTGCTTGTAGATCAAGGGCAACTCGTCGACGACGGAGCCCGAGACTTGCGAGGGGTCGAACTCGATGAGCCAGCGCTCCAAAACCACCTCCTGCTTCTTGCCGCCGCCCTTGGCCACGGTCCAGGGGTTCCCGTTCTCATCCTTGAGCACCACCGTCTGGCGGGGCCCAAGGCCGCGGAGATCGAGGAAGGTCTCGACGATCATGGGCGGCAATAGGTCGCTGGAGCTGCCGCCTATCGACGCGCGCCATAGTCGGAGGTCCTCCCGCGGGATGTCAGCTGTGGGCATGTACAAATTGAACCATTTGTTGAGTTTTTTGTCGTCGTAGGAGTCCGGGATCCGGGACTGGTGCACGATCTGCACTGCCTTGGCGAAGAAGTTCAGAATCACCTGCGAGAGCTTGGCGTTCTGCTTCTTAGTGAACTGGGTGTCCATTGCGGGCTATGAACAGGGGGTCGGTCCAAAACTTTGAAAAGATTAGCACTTGAAACGGCTTCGATGAGATCAAAAGGCCAAGAGGCCAAGATCAGTGAGCTCACTCAGGCGACCAGAGGCTCAGAGGGCGCTCGATCAGGGGCTGGCTCGACGTCGTGCCAATTCAAATACCAGGGGTCGTTCTGTTGTAACAATCACAAGCGCTGGTCATAGAGCTCATATATCGCCAGACCCACAACAGTCGTGGAGGTGAGTCAGGGCGTGGAGGGGTGCGGTTTGCGTTGTGTTGTTGCTTATCGTGTCACGTGAGCGTAGGGGTGGCGGCTGCGGCTGTGACAGGGGGGCGGGTTCTGGTGCTGGCGATTGGCTGTGGTACTGGGGGCTGTTGGGGCTGCTGTGAAGCGCTTGGTGTGTGCTCCTGGCCGGGTGACTGCTGGGGGCTGTGGTTGCTCTAGGACGGTCCGGTCTGGACTGGGGCTGAAGGGCGTTCTGGCTGCTGGATGACACAAGATGACGCTGCCTAGCGCGCGGTGACCGGTGACTCCTACCGGTGACCGTCCCGGTGACTGCCCCGGTGAGGCACCACCACCTGTGACCACGGCCAGTGCAAGTGCAGAGTTGCTCCCAGTCAGTCAGCAGGGTGCTTGCTGCAGTGGCCATTGGTCATTCCCTGAAGCTGGGAGCCTCAGCGCTCAGGAGGTTGGGAGGGTGGGCGGCCAGAGCTCAGCCAGCCAGAGCCCGGCCAAAGACCGACCATTGAGAAGCTGAGGCCTGAGCTCTCAGCCAGGGAACCGTAAGTCTCTACGTCTGAACGTCCGGGCGTTTTTGAGCTTTGTGGTAGAGTCTGTGATCGGCCCTGCGGATTGTTTTATGGAGTAGACTCTCAGAACTCTCCAGACTCTTAGAACTCTCCAGTTTCTCAGAACTCTCCAGACTCCCGGAACTCTTCTCTCCAGCTACCACCCTACGCTTTTTCTGTCTTTTCTTCTATTTGTGTTCTCCTTTTTTAGTTCTCCCTGCCCGCTCTACACCACAACGCCCCCTAGCGATGCCCTAGCCACAGAATGCTCCGGGTACAACACGAGACTGCGCTGGAGCGCCCGCAACAGCCCAAGCTCCACGTAGGCGCCCGCAGTCTCCCCCGCCGTGAGCCGCGTGTCGCTCAACGACGCCACCTGGAACGCCATGCGACTGTTCAAGCGCCGCCACACGTGGAAATCCAGCGGGAACAACACGGCCGACCGCTGCCAGATGGTGCCCTGGCCCTCCCCTAGCCGCGCGTTGATCTCTCCGAGCAACTGAGGTACCACCCGCACAGAGTCGCCCACGAGCGCCTCCAACCCAAGGCCTTCGAGTTCGTCCCGAATCGGCTCGAGGTACTCGCGGAGATCGTCCACAAGTGAAATGGCCCCGAGCGTGAGCACCACCAACAACGAGGACCCGTGCGCCTCGATGTGCGCGAAGAGCTGGTCCACCGCCGCCTGCTTCGTCTCGTCGGTGCCGTACGAGTGCAAGATCTGGGCCGTGAGCGCCACGAGACGCCGTGACTCCCCTTGGTACTCGAGGATCAACTTCAACTGCTCCACGGCCTCTGCGAACTGCCCGTTGAAGAAGAAAGCGAGCCCTATAGTGATGCGAGCCGAGAGTTCCACCGCTTCGTTCCCCTCGCCCGTCTGGAGCCCAAACTGCGCACACTCCAACGCTGCCGCGTAGTCGTCAACCCCGAGGTGCATGCGGGCCACCTGGCACTTGGCCCGTGCAAACGCCAACGCCGTGGCCGCACTCTCGCTGCGCTCGTACTGGGCCTCGAGCACCAGCGCCAACCGCTCCCCGATCTCAATGCCCTCGCGGTACTTGCGGCACCGCTCTGCCACCACCAACGCAATGCTGAGGCCCACCTCGTCGTGCGGGGCAAATTTGAGATAGTTGGCCATGGCGAAATTGGCCACGCTGAACTCCTGAGCGGCCTCGATGTCGCGCGGGTCAACCCCCGTGCCGAGCCGCCGCGTGAGCACCGAGAGCCCGAAGAGCATCTGGGCCAACGGAGACCGCCCATTGGACAAAATGTACGCGTGGGTGAAGAGATGGGCCGCTTTCTGCGGGCTGCCCATGGCCTGGGCCGCAAGAGCGCTGCCGAGCCAGGGCCGCGGCTCAGCCGGTGCTACCGACAGAGCTCGCAAAAACGCCTCCTGCGCTAGCTCGTGGTCCCCGTACCGCAAGTAGAGCGCGGCCAAGTTGGTCCAGATCCCCGGATCGCGTGTCTCGAGAGCAGCGGCCTTGATGAGACAGTGCTGGGCAAGCTGCGGGTTGGTGGGAGCAAATGCCGAGCCGAGGGCGTCCCAGAACGCCGCATTGGAGCCCTCGAGCTGAAGCGCCTTCTTGAGGTGCCGCACCGCGCACTCGCTGTAGCTGCTCTGGCCACTGGCCCGGTGCGCCTCAAGGTACGCGACCCCGAGGTTGTAGTGGGCCGAGGACCGAAGAAGCCGCCCGGAGCGCGCCGGCATTGTGTACACGGCGCACTTGGCGGCAAGGACGCCCCAGAGCGCCACCTGGTGCGCGAACTCCGCCACCAGCTCCACCGGGGGCATGTGGTCGCGGGCATTGGTCTCGAGCATGAACTCGCCCTCGGGCTCCACGGCGCCCACGAGCGCCGCCACCCGCGCGTGCGGGAACTGAGCCGCCTGGTCCTGGGTCACCATAAAGAGCCGGAGCGAGTCGCCCAAGCTTTTCCAGAGCTTCGGCGACCGCACATTGAGCTCTGCCGCCTGCTCCATGAGCGCAAGCGCCCGGAGGTTGCCCTCGGTGGCCCGCCCAAAGAACCCACCCAGCACAAGGCTCGCGGCGCCGCTGAGCTCCGCCTCAATCGCCGCGTGCACCACGCACTCCTCGCGCGGCCGGAGCGCCATCGCCTCGTCCAAGTGCGCGCGGCCCTCGCTGAACGCGCCCATCTCCGTGAGCACCACCCCGAGCAAATGGTGCGCCACCCACTGGGTGCCCGGCTCGTCGCTGAGCTCCAACGTGCGCCTCAACACCCGCACCGCCGCGTCGTGCCGCCCGCACTGGTGGTACGCCTCCCCGAGCCCGAGCCAGCACTGGACGTCGTCGCGCGCCATGCGGAGCGCGGTCTGGAACCACTCGACCGCCTTGGCGTCGTCCTGCCGATTGAGCGCCGCCACCGCGAGCACCCGGTACGGCCACGCGTCGGCCCCGGCCGCCAACTTCCGCCGCGACCGCTCAGTGTCCACCACCCGCCGGCACAACACCTCCGCCACCTCCCACTCGCCGCGGCCCGCAAGCTCCGCCACCAAGTGCCGCGCCGCCACGAGCTCCTCTACGTCCAACTCAAACGCCATGTAGAAACACTTCTGCGCACGGGCCACGTCCCCGTACTGCTCCTCGTACAACACGCCCAACGCGGTGTAGGAGGGGGCGTGGTCGCGGGACTCCTTCAACGCTTGCACCAAGCTGCGGTACGCGTCCTGGGGGCGGTCCTGGAGCAAAAAGCTCTGGGCGATGCGCCAGAGGACCCCGGCGCGCGTCTCGCCGCTGTGGGTATCCTGGCCCTGGAGCTGCGAGAGCGTCGCCTCGAGGCCCGTGCGGCCCTCGTCCACCTCCCCGAGTTGCACCCGGCACCAACTGAGCGCAATGAGCGCCTCTGTGTGGCGCGGGTGGCTGCGCACCACCTCCTCGAGCACCTGCCGCGCCTCCTGGACCCGGCCCTGCTCGCTGTAGATGAGCGCGGTGCCGATGCTGGCGCGCGTGTTGTCGCTGTTCTCGGCGAGAAGCTTGTCATAGAGCTGGAGCGCCTTGCCGAAGTTTTTAGGCGCCTCGTGGTGCGTGTAGCTGAGCGCTAGCGACGTGAGCACGTCCTCGCGCGTGTGCGGGAGCTCGAGGCCCGTTGTGCGCACCACGTCCGCCAAGAGGCTGATGGCGCTTCGGCACAGCTCGGTGGCCGCCGCATACTCGTGCGCGTGCACGTAGTAGTCGCACGCGAGCCGCGAGGCAAAGATCGAGTCGCTGCGCTGGTGCCCGTCCGCGACCATGTTCAGCACCTGCTGTGGGGTCATGGCGAGCTCGTCGTCGTCCTCGAGCGCCTGGAGCTCGTCGGGCTCGGCGCTGGGCGCCCTGGAGGCACCGCCGCCTGCCTTCTGCAACGCGCCAGTGACCCGCATGCGCTCAAACGGCGACATGGAGCTCATCACCACCCCAAACAACACCATGCCGAGCGCCAGGGACGCAAAATGCTGCAAAAAAAACACCACCTCGTTGAAGTCCAACGCCTGGAGACTGTCGAGGTCCTTCCAGTCGAAGTAGACCGTCCAGCAGTGGAGACTGGCGCTTCGCACGAGCACCATGCCCTCGGCCAACTGCTGGACCTGGCGCTGGAGCTCCGCCTTCTGGGGCGCCGCAAGGAGCATGTCGTACTTGAGCTCAAAGAGCTCGTGCTCGCAGCGCCTGCGCTCGTCGTCGTCGTCGCAGATGTTGACGAGCTGCTCATAGAGCCCGCAGAGCTCCGAGTGTTGGTACACGCTCCACTTGACCGCGTTGAGCTTGGCCTTGTGCTCAGGCAGAAGCTTGCGCGGCATCTTGAGCTTGGCCTTGCTCACGAGGCCCTGGAGCTGCTGCTTCTCCCGCTGGCGGCAGATGTCGATGAGCTCCCGGTACGCGCGAACGGGGGCAAGGAACTGGCCGCTGTCGCCCAACGGCGTCCCCGGGAGCACGCTGCGGAGGTATTTCTCCTGGAACAGGTCGCTGTGCTTCGAATTGCGCGAGATGTACCGCTGGGCCTCCCGCACCGTGTCGGCAGTGCCCACGCCCTGGTCGATCTGAAGCGCCACAAGCAGCGCCAAAACGTCGAAAAAAAGATCGAAGTCGGTGCCCGAGAGCGCCACCTGGAAGAAGCCCTTCCAGGCGAGCAAATTGGCGGGTTCTAGTTGCGTGGCGTGGCGGAAAGAGGCGGCGGCCGCCTCAAGGTCCCGGAGCAAGTGGTGCGCCTTGCCCTGGAAGACGTAGGCGAAGTAGCTGCTGGGGTCGAGCGCTAGCGCCTCGTCCACGTGGCGCAACGCCTGCACTGGGTCGTTGGCCTCAATGCACCCCTTCGCCTGCTTCAAGAATTTCTTCAGCGACATCGGCGGCTGGTCTGGGGATGGTCTGGGGGTGGCTCTGGGAGTAGGGGCAGGTGCTGCCAAACGCTCGCACAGAACCAGAGACCGGTCTCCGCGCACGACCCATCGCTGATCGGGCCCTGGATCTTCTGCCCCTGCCTCTGCCTCCGCCTCTGTCTCTGTCTCTGCCCCTGGCTGCCGATTTCTGCCTCTGACGGTCATTCTCCTCCCTCTGGTGACTGCCCCCCTCTGTCCATGGTGGAACTCTCAGAAGCTGCGAGAACGCAGTCGCCCCGCTCGTTCCTCTACACCTCCGTGGCCAAGAGCCACTTGGGCTCCATCGCCGCTGTCATTGTCTCTGCGTTGATTTCCAACGGGCGCCTCCTGGCGAACGAGCTCAGCTTCCGCTGCAAGCTCCCGCTTCGAACGGTGAAATCGGCGCTTGTTTCGCTCATCCAGCTCAACTGCATCCACCACTGGAAGGACCCGTCCAAGTCCGTCCACTACAGCCTCAACGAGGCCGGCCTTCTTGTCTTTGTCCACAGCGGCGACATCATCAACCACATCAACGCCCGCTACGGGCAAAAATCCGCCGAAATCGTCCAGAACGTCATCCAGGTGGGCCATGTCCAGGTGCTGGACTACCTCAGCAACGCGGTGCAGAGCGACTCGGAGGCGTTCGAGCAAAACGACCGTTTTTACAAACTTTTCGCCGATGGGTGGCTCCGCAGAGTACAGCCCTTTGACTACAGCCCGATTGACGATCTTTGGGCCAAGTTGTACCAGGATACGCTCAAGCTGCTCCCGCGGTCGGGGACTCTGAGCGAGCTCAAGCGCACCGCCGAAGCCAAGCAGTTGGCCAAAAACAAGCTCGCGGATTTGCTCCTGCTGGGCCAGACGGCGCTGGACTTGTACCAGGTGGAGGCTGGCATCAAGAAGTTGAAGCCCACGTTGGTTGTTGGCTTCAATCTCGAGCGGTTCCGGCGGCATTTGCGCACGCGGGCCTTGGTCAACTTGGCCAGGTCCCGCGTCGGCACTTTGTCGGCCAAGGTCTACGAGGCAGCGCTCCTCTCCATTGAGCAGAATTCGCCCGACATTCGTCCCTACCAGCTCCAGATCTCGGGACTCATCCAGGACCCCGAAGAAGCGCGAACGTTGGTGCACACCCTCGAGAACCAGCTCGTGGACCAGCGCAAAACCACCCTCAAGGCGCGAGATTTGGCCCCGTTCTTGCCCCGCGATCTCGATCTCTCCAACTCGATCCTCACCCAGAATTTTTTGAAACCTAAGCGGGTCAACATCGATCCCAGTGCCGTCAGCAGGAAGAAGTTGAAGACCGAGGACGGCAGCATCGATATTATCGCAGAAATGGACGATCTTGAGCCGCCCCACGGCGCAGCGGTGGACGACCAGCTCATCACACAGCATCTCAAGCTCTTGAGCTCGTCGTTGATCAAGTTTCTCATCGAAGTGAGTCCCGGAGTCTTCACAGTTCCGTACGACGCCTTGACCAAAGACCTCCAGCAGTGCAACTTCGACACGCTCATCAAAATGACGCTAGGTCCGGATGCCCATAAGATCTTACGGTGTTTACGGGCGTCGAAGCTCGTGGACGAAAAGACCTTGGCCAACGCTATCTTGCTCAAGGAGAAGACAGTGCGTAACGAGATCTGCAAGTTGGTCAAGTTGAACGTGGTGGAGATACAGGAGGTACCACGGAGCGCAGACCGAGCGGCTTCCAAAACCTTCTACTTATTCCGCCACAAGAGCTACATGTCCTACCAGTTCTTGAGCAACTCTTTGTTGTACAACATGGGCGAGGTCTTGAGCAACATTGAGAGCTTCAAGTCGGAGCACAAGATTTTGTTGGAGAAGTGCGAGCGGGTGGACGTCAATGGCCACGAGGACCAGTTGTTGTTGGACTCGGAGTTGAAGACGCTCCGGGACTTGCAACTGCGTGAGGTCAGGAACATGGTGCGGTTCAATCGGCTCAAGGCCTTGTATGAGGTGTTTGGGGTGTGACGCTGTCGGGAAGGTGTTGTGTATAGAGAAGAGGGTGCGTATACTATAGCATAGTGTCCATGGTGTATAGTATTAGTGTACATATAGTGTCTACAGTGGCTGTATTATATGGTACAATAGTGTGTGAATATTATTGGGTATATTCTACATTGAGTATCTAGATAGAGTGTGTCAATACAGTATTATGATATAGTATATATTTTGGTTGAGTCTTGTATTACACTTCATTTTGTATGACAGTACTGTGCGATGGATATAGTACTACAGTATAATGTGATGGTTAGACATCCGCATACGGAGTACACAGTGATAAAGTGAAATGCCAGACATCTACAACTTCAAGATTTAACTTGCTTGGAGCAAAGGCGTAGAACGACATAGTATGAAATGGCGAGTATAGTCAGATTTACAGGGTACGACACACAGATTATAATGTTCGCCATATCTCTTCGCTATATCATATTTCAATACTGTACTGCGTTTCACCTCCGTATCATATTTCACACTGTATTTTCAACCCTCTGTCACTTCCATATCTCACACACTATTATTTCATACATTCCACAAGTTGCTTTATGCCTCAATGAAATTTCGCTAAACTAATTGTTCCAGTCAGAGTCATAAACCAGCCACTCAGACGTTCAGGACACATTTTTGTAGACATAGCGAAGCTGTCATCAACACACCATAGAAATCCACAATAGAGTATAATAGCATGTCTCTCTCATCGCGCACAATAGACAATATACTCTATTGTACGAGTCATACAATAGACACTACATCACATGATAAGCTCTTCTTTGTTCAGCAGTAACTAAATACACATGCCTAGATGCAAGGCTGGCAAGGATATTACGCCGTGCCCTACACTAGCGTCCAGCTGACGGACCTAGTGGTCAGCGTCTTGGCCTGGGTTACATGTTTCGTAGCCCAACACCTTGAAAAGTTTCCAGATGGCAGCGGCAACCACGGCACCAAGGATAGGGCCCACCCAGTAGATCCAGTGGTAGTTGGGGAAGGATTTGGCAGCAACACAAGGGCCGAAAGATCTGGCGGGGTTCAAGCCAGCGCCGGTGTAGAACACACAGATCAAGTGACCAAGGAAAAGGGCGATACCGATAGCAAAGGGGGCCAAGAAGGTCGCCCTGTGTTTTTCAACAGCCATGAACAACACAGTGAGGCACAAGAGACATGTACCGAAGGCCTCGAGGAAGACACCACGCGATCTGGAGCAGCCACCACCGAGCCCGTTGGCAAAGGCAATGGGGCCAGGGGTCATGGCTGAGGCAGCACCAGCAGCGGCCATACCAGCAATCATCTGGGACACCATCATAATGGCACCTCTCACAGGAGGCACGGCCTGGGCCAAGACCAACGTCAAAGTGACAGCCGGGTTCAAGTTACCACCCGAGACTCTGAAGAAGAGGAACACACCGACCATGACACCGAAGCCAAAACCGAAAGCAATCATGAGCAACTGCTGGGGGTCGGAGCCTGGAGAGTTGCCGGCGACATTGGGGTCCTGGTTGGCAATTTGAGCAATGACGAAGGCAGTCCACAAGAAGATGAAGGTACCAAAAAACTCACCGAGCCCTCCGATAAGATGGTTCTTCCACACGGAGGCGGTGGGTTCAGGGTTAGGGTCATATGGTTCAATTAAGGCAACTTTTTGGACCTCAGGGTCCTCAGTCAATTCAAGGGAGGCAGACATTTTATTGAAGCAGCAGAGAAGTTACAGCGAGAAGACAAGAAACAGAGAAGGAAATGTGGTACCTTTTATAGTAATCAATATCACAGAAAGGGAATAAAGACCGCGAGCTGCAGGGAAACAGCTGCAAGGACATAGGGCACAATTATGCCCAAAGTTGGCGGGGCGTTGCAAAAGCAGCGAAAAAATATTAAGAACTAAAAGAAAATAACGAGAGGAAAAGGTACGAGGAAGGGAGCTTTTGGGCAGGGGACAAAGGGAGGGAGGCCGGAAGCCCCGGAAATCAGTGTGTTATGCCAGTTGATGTGAGCAAAGCGACAGCTATAGCGACGTCTGGGCAGATGATGGACGGAGAAAGATAGTTAGAACCAGGGGCGTACTGCCTGCGGCTAGGCGTGATGCTGCGAGCGAAAAGAAGGGATATTGTTCGTAAATTTCACTTTATTCGTTGGAGATGAATATGCGGCGTATATCCATAAGAGGCATCCAATAACATGAAGGCCAGAACAAGGAAAATATCAATAAAGCTAATTATAGGCAACGACATTCCGATCCAAAGCACATGTTTCGGAGAAAATTTTAAGGTATATGGAAAGGTGGTCAGATCATGGTGGTACCGGGTCGTACCTGATTGTACCTGGTCCAATAAAGCTGTCCAGCAAAATTAGCCAAGGAGCGCTAAATAATACTGACGGCCAGCACCCACATGAAACTTGCGGGAAAATAGAAGTACGAGGAACAATACGGAGGTTGTGAACAACAATTCAGGGTGCCAGCTGGCGCTGCCTGGCGTACCTAGAGATCGCCGTAGATCGTGGGCACCAGGGAATAGGTGGAGGAAATAGACAGCAGCTGTTCTAGAACTAGCCCCAGCGGTGAACCCCCAAAGCATCGGCCAGAGCTCATCTCTCCTGTAGGTGCGTCAGCTGCGGCGCCGATAAAACCTAATACAGCCACGAGCCAAAGGATTGTTCCAACACATGCTGGGGCTTGGCTGAGGCATATATTGAAAAATTTGACAATAAGGCGGTCGAAGGTGTAACGAACTGAGATGACCGTGTGGAAAGATGGACGAAGGGTAGGGTGGAGATCGTAGCGAAGGCTGGCGGAGGCCAGAGTGCGACTGACCGTAAAGCCGAGCCTGTACAAATCCTGAATGTGGGTGCCCTGCAACGCACCATGATCACCCATTTTCCAGCCAGCGCCGTGTTTGAGAATGCTGCACTGCACCTGCATTGCGATGCGAGCGAACGTAGGGCGAACACTGAGTAAGGTCCCAGGGCTGGCTAGCCGTATGCGGAGGTGCGAAGATGTAGCGGTCGCTGATAAGGGCGAAGAGCAGGAAAGAGACCCAAGGATAAGAAAGGTAACAAAGGAGCGGAGGATAAAAAGGGGAGCAAAGAGCAGGGACCAGAACCAAAGCTTCCCCACTGACCGCCAGCGATTAGGTCACGTCGGCGAGCTGCCTACTCTACGCCACTGATGTCACCGCGACCACTTCAACTTCCAGTGGGCATGCCATATACCTGCTGTATAATGCAGTAAACTGCCGTAAACCGCATAATGTGCATCGTCGTGAAGGATCTTCATGGATCTACACAAAGTCTAAGCTAACTTCTGTGATTCACGTGACCATGCACGTGACCTCACGATGCGAATACCTGAGCTGACAGGCGGTGGAGTGAACCCATCAACCACAGCATGGGGTCCAGTTTTCCATCGCCGTTCAGAGGCGAAATGTTCTCCAATGCACGGAGCAGTGACCTGCCAGCACCTTCGAAGGCCAGGCCCAGTGGCAGTGCTCCCGCACCAGACACCGCAAAGGTGGAGGACTTGGTGTCGTGGATCGATGGCATCAAGCTCCGAGCTCGAGACACATTGAGGCAGCAGGACGAGTCCACGGCCCAGTTTTACCGCCAGCTAGAGCAGGAGCAGCGAGACTTGGAGCTTCGTGGCCGAATATTCACCGATGCCTTTGACAAATTGGGGCGCTACATCGAGGCAGAGACTACGACCTCGACCGCTGATAGGCGGGTACTGGAGACCGTGAGCCAAGGCGAAATTGACGGGGACGGAGCGAGCGAGTCCGAAGTTTCGGGAGAAGCGCTGGATGATGTCGTGGAAGTTTTGAGTTCTGAGCAGGAGGAGGAAGATGAAGAGGAAGACGAAGAGGAAGACGAGGAGGACGAGGAGGACGAGGAGGAAGAGGAAGAAGAGGAAGGCTCCGGCGCAGAGGGAATTCCCACAGAAACGGCCCCTATAGAGTCTGAGGCTGCTGCTAACAACTACAGCTCAGAAATCGAAGTCATTGGATCCGAGTCCGAGGCTGAGAGATGGTCAGAGGAAGACGAACCCGAGGAAGAGTCAGAGGAAGAATTGAGAGAAAATGCAGAAGATTCAGAAAATTCAGGAAGGTCAGAAGGGGAGTCCACGGGCCTTCATCAGCGTTTTGCTTCCAAAACACCCAGCACTCACGGGCCTGCCCTGCGGCCCTTTACCGGCCGGCCTCGTCTTACTGACCAAATCCCACGCCCTCAGCCACTAAGTGAAGAAGACAGCGAGGAAGAGAGCGAAGTTTCTAGAGACCCATACCATCAGCTGGAGGACCGAAATTCCGAGACAGAGATCCAGCAATTTGAAGAGTCCGACGGACAGTCTGATAACTCTGGCAGTGAAAGCGGTTCCGAGCCATCACACTTTCTGGATGACGAAGTGGCAGTTCCAGGGGGCGAGATGCTCCCAGAAGACCTGGAGCATTTAATGTCGTTCCATGACGGTTTTGGAGACTTTTCAGAAAATGGTACCAATGGTGGAGTCTTAGAGGGAGTCAACATTTTTGGCGCCCAAGACTTTGACCCTGAGCTTTTGGGCATTGCCCAGGCAGCTCTTGAGGCACCTGGGACCTTTGTTCTGGAACCTGTGGCGGATAATGCAGAGTTTGAGACTGTAAATGACATTGAGGAGGGAGCTGCGGACCCAGTAGAGAGAGTTTCTGAGGATGAGGCCTCTATCTCAGAGACTGGACAAACTGTTCCGGAGACTAGGGACTCAATTTCGGAGATGAGGGACTTGATTCCAGCAGGTGGGGACGCTATCCCAGAGACTGGGGACGCTATTACGGAGACTGGGGCCGCTATTATTGAGACTGGGGACGCTATTACTGAGACTGGGGACGCTATTGCACAGTCTAGGGAAGCCATCGCAGACGCTGGTGACTCTGTCTCAGAGGCTAACGGCTCTATTCCAGAGGCGGATGGCCCAGCTTCCCACGCTGGTCCTGTGGTACAAACCCTCACTCCACTGCCGTCGCCCCCCAGTTCACAGACTCTGCACCTCTCAGTTCCGACCTTCAGAACTATCCCCCCCGAAGAGCCTGAGGAAGAACTCGCGCACTTGCGGGATATTGAGAGCAGATTCGGTGTGAAGTTGAGCTCAGTGCTGGATCTTGAGCAGAAGGTGCGCCGAAGAGTCCTGTTGCGGTCGACACCGGTGCATGATGATAATACCGTGTACTGGGAGGCTGAAGAAGACTCGGCAGAATGCAGCGAACCCAGTGAAACCTCAGCAGCCCAGGCAGACTCCTCGCAGGGAGTTAATGTTTCTGGCGAAGAGGCCGAAACCTCCATCTATGAAGATGCCCCAGAGGCCACGGAAGAGGCTTTTGACGTAACCGAGAAGAAATTAAATGCACTGGATGCGCTGGAGGCTCTGGAGGCTCTGGAGGCTCTGGAAGCTTCAGTGTACGCAGATGCTGAAGAAGTAGAGACCCCAGAAAGTGAACTGGAGGCGTTAAGTGAGCCACGGGGCAATGATCCCGAGAAGGAGGGCGCTAGCCCTCCGGAAGTGTTAGTTTTGGAGCAAATGGCTACCAGGCAGGCACCAGCAGCGCTGGATTCTTCGGAGGAGTCAGTTGCGCTCCTTGTGGAGCGACTTGATGGCAGTAGCGACCATCTGGCGCTTGAATCGCAGCCAGAGGAGACCCTAGAGGTGGGGCTCGAGCAGTTGATCGAAGAACATCTTGAGGAAGAATTCAAGGAGCGACTAGAAGAGCAGATTGAGGCCCAACTTGAGGACGAGTTGACACAGCAGCTCTCTGATTTTTTGGAAGAGGAGCAAGAGGAGCAGATTGAGGCGCAGATCCGCTCCGTTTTGGATCTGGCTCGAGGTCTGGAGCTTAGTGCATCGGAGTACGAGGATGCCGCTTTGGCACTGGAAGCCGAAATTGCTGAGTTTGAAGAGATTCGAAGGGAGGGCCTTAATGAGAGGGAGGAGGAGGAGGAGGAGGAGGAGGAGGAGAAGAAGAAGGAACAAGAAGAACAAGAAATAGAAGAAGAAGAAGAAGAAGAAGAAGAAGAAAAAGAAGAAGAAGAAGACGAAGAAAGAGAAGAAGAAGAAAAAGAAGAGGAGGATCAGGAGAAAATAGAGCCCAGCCCTTCAGAATCCTCCGAGGTGGAGGTCGCAGCTTTTTTTGTTCAGGAGCCTCAAGAAGAAGAGGATAGACGGGTCACCGAATACTCCGAAACCTACGTCGATGTCAGCCAGGTCCAGGTGTTACTCCCAACGGAGGTGGTGGAGCCAGTGGTAAAGGAACAGCAGGAGGAACTAGAGTCACACGCCGAGACTTTGGCGGAAGACTTGGGTCCTGATGATGGAGCCGAGCCGTTGCGTGCCACGGGGATTAACGAGCCTGAAGAGGTGTTTGTTTTTTCTGCTATAGAGGTGACACTGGGCGAGGCATTGGAAATGGAACCCACTCTTATCATAGAGCCAGAGGAGGTGCTAGAGCAACCAGAGGATGATGTGGAGGAGCCAGAGGGGGCGGTGGGCTCAGAGGATACATCGGAAAGTCCAAGTCAATTTGAGGCGGAGACTCAGGGCTTGAGTCGTAATCTGGACCGCAAGAGACGCGCTGAGTATTTGGAGTCCGGTGCTAGAAAATTGCGGGCGTTTGTGGGAAAGCTCAATCCGGTGCGCTGGTTCCTGGGAGCTGAAGGTGCGCAGCATCGGAGCCCCCAGTTGGAAGAGAGCGAAGAGGAGCGGGATGCATCTGAAGTGGACACAGAGTCGTTAGTCTTGGACCTGGTGGAGCAAGAGGAGCCCTCAGATGCCCCCAAACCTCCAGAAGCTACGGAAAATACAGAGAGATTCTCTGAATCGCCGGGCACTGAGGCTGCTCTGCCAGTACCAGTGCAGCTGAGAAGTGATCATAACGCAGAAATCACCGGCCAGCTAGCTCCAGAGTCTCGCCATCCTTCCTTAGAGCCAGAGGATTTAACACTAACGCCAAGCTCGTCTTCCGAAATTCCAGAGCCTGAGACTGAGAAAGAGCATGAATCTGTATCGAGGTCCGAGGAGTTTCCAGCTCTCAGAATTCCAGAGCTGGAAAATGTTTCGTCCGAGGAGCCAGAGGTTGAACAGGAGCCAGAAGCTCCAGAGGCGGAAGACTTGGGGCAGGATCACGAGTCAGACGAAAATGGAGAGGAGGAAGAAAAAGCGGCCCACCTTCCGGAGCCAACAAAGCAGAAACATATAGAGCCAGCACTTCTGAGAGAGTCAGAGTACCTGGCAGAACCACAGCAGGTTTCAGAGCCTTTTCTTTTAGAGTCATCGCTTCTCCTTCCCAAGTCACCACCATCGCCCTTGCCTTCACTCTTGCAATCAAAGATACTGTCGCCTCCTTTGGACAAGAGCTTGAAGTCCAGCGAGAGTCCCACTGACCACCAGAGCCTCCCCGCCCTTCAGGTCCCGAAACTCCGTGCTCCAAATCTGCGCTTCCTGCAGCTTTCCTTGGCACATCCGAGCCAGAGCGAAGAAAGGGAGCATCTGCACGGGCAGACGAGGGAAACCTCCCCCGTGCGCAAGGTTCTCGGATTGGAGATCACAGAGGAAGTGCAACTTGCACCTACAAGAACGCTCCGCAGCGGCAATCGCGTGGGGCGTACCGAGTATCCCCTGGAATCCAGAGGAAGGTCCTTGTCTCCACGCAAAAACTCCCGGAAGCGAAGGATTGAGTCGGGGACTGCGCTGGGAACTCTGGCGGCCGGGCTGAGGGCTGTACTGGTGACGCTGGAGTCTGTGGAGTCAATGGAAGCACCGATTTCTACAGCATATCTTGAAGAAGGCACTGAATCACAGACCATTGAAGTGCAGAACACAGATTTCGGATTTCAAAACCCTGATCCCCTGCACTCTGACGACAGAGATCTTACTTCCGAAGCCTCGGATACCCTCCCAGCACTACCCTCATCCGGGCCTGGAATTCTTGTCACAGCTCTTAAAACACTCCAGGCCCTTGCAGAGCCAGACAGCAGGGACGGGGTGGTGATACACAAGCGAAAAAGACGTCGTTTGCACCGGAAAAGGAACCATGAATAGCTACGAACCGAACGACCCAGCTACATAGGGTACTCTATAAAATAAATAATTAATGACCAAGGGCACAGCTCTATATCCGACTAACCTCCCCTAGACTATGCAATGTGCGACATTGAAAACTCATAAACACTGAAAAAGACCATGTTGACGAAAAATGAGCGGGTCACCGAGATGCCCAAGCCTCTGTAGAGCTTTTTCTCGAACTTCTGGAGCCTGCGTTCCTTTCGGGGTAAGGGGTCCAACAGCTGCTCCTTCCGGAGGATGTTCGTTACCACGTCCTTCTGCATGAGAGACTTGGTGGTGTCGAAAGGAAAAACGAGAACCCAACCGAAGATTCCAGAGATACCGCCGGCGAAGAGAATCGAAATTTGGGGGTTCCCGACCTGATATGACTCCATTACGCCATTCATGGCCCATTTTAGCGACTCATAGATGGAGTAATAGACCCCTGATGAAATGGAATCGCGCAAAAAATGGTATTTGTAGCCTGAATAAAGCCCAGAGAGGCCTTCGTAATGCACGATTTGTTTGAGGGTTTTCCAAGTGGAAAGGTTCGAGGGGACCTCGTGGTTCGTCTGGAGATGGTGGGGCAAGTCTTTCATCAGGCGATGCTGGATGAGTCTTGAGATTTGGGCGTAGACTTTGGTGAATTCAAAGGGGCATGCAAAAACAGACACTCCGGCCCCCGCGAGGAATCCTGAGACAAAACACACGGGAACGTTTCGGAGGAACGGGTGGAGGTCCGAAGACAGCGGTTCTCGGGAGCCGTAAATCGCTGTGTATACGGGGGGCTTGATCTGAGTGAAAATCAGCACACTGAGAGATTTGGAGAAGGAGGTGGACACCAACGGGGCCCAGATCCCGCGGAAAAACCCTGGAACACCCTCGATTCGATACGTCTTTCGAGCACAGTCATAGTAGCTGGTGAAATTCTTATGCGTCTGCATTCGGGTCTTGATGGTGTCCATTGGGAACCCAATAGTTGTGGAGAAGAAGGAGGCGCCGTAGGCAAGAATCGTGGAGCGCCAGGGCTGGAGCTCTTCCGGAAAGACATGGATGGCTCGCGAGTAATCGATCTGTCCCGTGATGGCGGGAATGCCCTGGGTGACAGCTTCCGGGGCGGTAATGTTGGTCATTGAGAAGCAAGGAGTAGGCTACTGAGATGGACAGGATCTTTAGATGCTATGCGGTGGAGTAGTCGGGGAGCCGTAGCAGTTTTGAGAGCAATAGGGCCAGAGAGTTGATGGTCTGGGGGCAGCTGTTCTCGGATGGCTGAGGCGATCTGCACTCTAAAAGCTCAAGGTTCAAAGTTCACCGCTGAGCAATGGTGCGAGCGACAGCCTGAGCGGACCAAGACGTAGACTCGGTGTAGCCTAAGGAACAGTGATAGGTCAGACGGATCTTAATCTACGGAGTGAACAATGCACTGGATGCAGGACTTCGGAGTTGACAGAAGAGCAAGAACAGGGCTAGCTAGAAGACCCCGGTAATGGCAAACTTTTAGAAGAGTACTGAAGAGGATTAGAGACCGGCGCAATGTGGGGCAGGGAACCGGGCAGCGGAGCGGGCAGTGGAGTGGGGCTGCGGGCGGTGGGGACCCACAGTTGTAATCCGTGAGCAGCTACTGGGCGAGATATAGGGTCATGTGACCTGGAGGATAGACGGACCATCCGGCGATAGATGAGGCTCTGAGGCAGCTTTCTAGCACTTCGGGAACTGAAATGCCCTACATAGTACGGTACACACTCACAGGATCCTTATGTCGATCCTGAAGGTCTGGCAGGTAAAGCCAAAGCTTCAGACATCCTACGTCTCGTCTTCGTCTATGTGTTGCTATGTACAGCGTCGCTACCGTCTTCTCCCTTAATATCCCCGTCTCTTGGCATCTCTCACCTGCCACATCAAGTCCCGGAACCCGTCGGAAAAATTGCGTCTCCACCATTCTCTGTGTTTCTGTTTCTGGAGCTTGGCCTTTCTGATGTGGCGGGCCTGGAGATGCTTGAGGTTCTTGATTTTGTTCGTTCTGATGATCGTCTGGACACCTGCAATGGACGAGCCAATATTTCCGTGGCGGACGTCAACGGAGCGACCAGCTATAGGCCCGAACACGCGGATAGACTTAGCTACTTCACGCGGGTGTCTCAACGTCTGTTGGAGAAGGTAGTCGGAGCTTTTGGACCGGAGAAATGACGAATTCGGCGCACTGTCAGCCAAAAGAAGATGGTCCACGTCCGACACCACGCTGCTATTGGTGGATTTTCTGATTTTGGCCTTTGGGTCGGTGCTGGCATCGCCCTGGATCGCCTGTGAGAGCTGGGCCAACGTAGAGTTGTAGCGCGCAGGACGGAAAGTCTTGAGAACGCCCGCCAGGAGCGTACTGAGACCCTTGAACATCGAGCTGGTGTTGGGGCTGTGCGGTGGAAGGACAGTCAAGGGCAGCCTGTAGGCTGTAGCTGTTGACTGAGACGTTGACAGCGAAAATTTCCTGGTGTCACACGACCTGCAGTGCGGGTGTACGGGTGCGAAGGTCTCTAACAAACGGAACGCCTGGAACCGCTGGAACCCCCGGACCACCGCCACGATGTCTGGGATTCACAGCGAGTTCCTAGGGGTCTCGGACGATGTTCTGGCGTACACCATAGGCCCTGAGGGCACTGGGGGAGCGAAGGGAACGGCGGACGGGGTGTTGGTCTGGACCGGCAGCGTCATTCTCGTACAGGAGTCGATTCAGAGCCCAGACGACGACTACAACTTCGACCCGTCCAGCAGATTCCCGCGGTCTAAAGATGAGCCCGATGCTTTCCCTGGGTCAATTGAGGCACTGGCAGAAGTCCCCCGGCCCTACGACAAGATCCGGCTCAAAATGATGCTCTTCAACCGCCGGGACTCGGAGGTGGTGCCCTGGGCTGAGGTGTGGTACAATCCGTTGGGAAAGCTCGATAACCGCTACTCCATCAGCAACAATGGCAAGGAGACAATTGAGCCGGTCGGTTATTTTGACCAGTATCGCGTTATAGCGCAACTTCCGAGCACGGGGTACCATCCCGTGGACTCGTGGGCCCCTGGATATTCATCCCCCGTGGTGCAAATCGCGCTAAGGCTCAAATTCAACATCCCAGTCGACGGCTACGACGTCCTAGAGGCCTTGGACCGGTACCAGGCCCAGTTTGCATTGATGGTGGATCGGTATCTCTACGGCTTGAGGTTGGCAGAGGCGGAGCGCAAGATGCAGAACGTGAAGCTCCAGATGACAGAGACGGAAGAGGACGACGATGAGTTCGGGGATTTCATAGAGGCCTAGCTACAGAGCAGGTACTGTAATGACATTATGCTTAGACTGGGCGTAGGCTGGTCCTGCGACGGCAGCGGCGGGGCAAAGACCAGAGCGCTCGCCGGGGGTCTGGGCTGAAAGCGCCCTGATTTTTGTTCCTCCGTCTATAGATCAAACGACGGTGCTCGTTCTGCTCACCGTTTCTTGTAGTACATCTTCTGGATCAACGGGTGGTGCTCTCTGAGCTCCTTGTTTTTGTTCTTGGAGTACTCGATGTACGCCATGTCCTCGCCTCCCGCTAAGCCCGCCAAAGATCCCGCTGTTCTGGAAGCGGCGCTGGCCTCTAGGGCAAGACGACGGTCGCGCGGGAGGAAGTTCGTGTCAAGATCGTCGCCGATCTCCACGCCCGCCGCATCCTCGTTTTTGAGCAAAACCTGTTGGAGGAGCTCTCTGCGTTCTCTGGCGGTGGAGTAGGCGAGGTCCGGGAGCAGTTCCATTCCGCTCAAATGGGTGATGACCTTGAAGGCATAGCCCTGGTCCACCAAGAACGCCTGGCGCTTGGTCGAGTAGTACATCTCCTGGGTATCTTTCGAGACCAACGAGTAGAAGAACGCGTTGAAGCCCTCGTCGTTCCTTCGTTTCGCCCGCAAAATGCGGCCCAAGCGCTGGGCCTCTTGGCGGCGGGACCCGTAGTGCGATGAGATCTGGATCAAGCACGTGGCCTCGGGCAAGTCGATCGAGGTGTCTCCCACCTTCAGGAGGAAAATAGTGTTGATCTGGTCGTTGTGCTGGAAGTTCTGGAGAATGGTCATTCGCTCCTGCTGGGGCGTGGACCCGTAGATAAAGGGCTTGCCCAACTTCAACGCATACTCCTGGAGCGCGTACACATTGTCGCTGAACACAATGATCTTGTCGCCACGCTTCTCGTGGTAGTGGATGAGAAACTGGCACGCCTGGAACTTGGTCGGGTTCATAATGTAGAGAAGCATGCGCTTGCGGGCCGTTTCCCGCAAATACTCCTGGTAGAACTCCAGCGTCATGGGGCACCACACCTCCGCACACTGCACGTTGGCGATGTGGCCCTTCTGGGCAAGATCCATCCAGTTGGCCTCGTACAACTTGGGCCCGATCAAAAAGTTCAAGTCGTCGATCTTGTCGTCCTCACGCACCAACGTGGCCGTTAGCCCCAACTTGGCGTGCGCAGCGATAGTGGTCACCACGCGCCGGAACATCGCGGCCGGCACCACGTGCACCTCGTCAAGAATGATGAAGCCCCACTCCCGCGAGGTCAAGAAGTCCATGACCTTCTGCGAGTCGTGCGACCGGTTGCGGGTGTTAGCCACCATCAGGTAGGTGGACACCACGAGCCCGGCGTCGCCGGCAAACATCTCCTTGTTCTCGGATGTGAACACCGCCACGTTCTCGGGCTGGATCGTGCACCACTGGAGGAACTGCTGGCGCCACTGCATCACCGACACCGACAGGGTGCAGAGCACAATGATCGATTTTCGGATGGTGCAGGCCGCGGTGATCCCGACCAAGGTCTTGCCGGCGCCGCAGGGCAACACGATGATGCCCGAGCGGGCACGGCCGTTGCCGAACATTTTGCTGAGCGACTTCTCCTGGTACGGGCGGATCTGGGTAGACGGTTTGAGGTCGATTTCGAGGTCTGCGTTGCGGTCGTCGTTGCGGAAATCGTACTCCTCTAGCACGGGGTAGTCTATTTCCTGGCACCGTTTCTTGACGATCTCAACCGACTCGTTGGCGATTTCGAACGAGTGGACGGTGTCGAGGTCGTCGTCGTCGTCCTCCGAGCGCTTGGAGCCCACCACGTTGGCAAAAATGTCCTGCACCGAGTCGTGGGGCCGGGTTCCCGGGATCGTCAACGACCCCTGGGTCGGCGCCGACGACTGCACGAGCCCGGTGCCGCTCACGGTGTTCTCGGACGACTGGATGCGCAACTTGCCGATCACAGGGTCCTGGAGAAGCATCTGTAGAATCTCCGCCTGCGTGCTCTCCACGTAGTAGCGGTTATGCTTCAACACCAACTTCACCTTACCGTAGGACATGGTGGCGCTCTTGATGAACTCGACAATGGAGGGAGCCACCGGCACTTTGGACAAGCGGCTGAGAACCAGGATGATGTCGTCGGTCTCTAGACCCACCGAGGCCGCCGCGTACAACGAGTAGGTGGTGATCCGGTACTCGTGGATGTGCGAGGGGCGGGACACGGGCTCTGCGATGGTGATCAAGAAGTCCTGCGCCTGCTCGGCCAACGGAGAAAACGACTCAAGCACGAGAATGATCTTTCCGTTGGTGGGAGATATCCAGATCGGGCGCGAGAAGTGGTCGGGCTTGAGACGGAGGTACGAGAAGTCCAGAACCCCAAACAACTTCGACACCGAGTCCGGCACGTAGTCGGCCGGCGTCTCGTGGTTGAGGGTCACAAGGTCCTCGTCTCCATACTCCACGTCGTCTGTTTCCTCCTTGAGGAACTCCACCGTCTGCTGGACCTTGCGGCGCTTGGTGGCGGTCGCAGGGCTCGTTCTTCTCCTGCGATTGCCCCCGCCTCCGTACGAGTAGTCCTCGTCCTTCTTCTGGCTGCGGCCATCGTCGCTGCTGTACGAGTCGTCGGAAAAGTTGCCCAGCTCAAGCTCCGCGTAGTTGACCTCTCCGATCCGTCTCGACATGGGGAAGAAGTAGAGCGAGGAGGGAGGAGATGAAGAGAAAGGACAGGGGAGACGAAGGGGAGGGAGGTTCAGATCGCAGCAAGAGTCGCCCCTGGTTATATGCAGGCATTCGAGTACCAGGGCCCAGATGCCAGGACCGCTGGGTCCGTTCGCCACTGGGCCATGGGCACCTAGGGCCACTCGTGAGGGCCACTGGGTAGAGCCTCCATTGAGCATAGACCTGTGCGCTGTGGCTTAGCTAGGACTTGGTGTTTCGTGGAGGTTTAGGCGGGCTGCGGAGTTCAGACACGGGCCATTCCTCAGAGCACTCGGATGCGAGGTCCAGGCCTCAGTCCCTACGACTCCTCTTCGGTTGTGAATGGGTATCTTTGGTTTATTTTGCTGTCTCTAAAGGGCTATGGGATCTGCTTGTGCCAGATACCAGGCCCTGGAAAGTTTCTCATCGTCTACTTCTTCCTCCACCATTTTCTCCTTCCACTACCATTTTCTCCACTACATTCTTTATTCTCTCCATTCGCTTTTATTATCTAATCCTGGAACTTGTACGAGCCCGAGTGCATGGTGATGGACCCTCCGCGGTAAGCGCCCTTCTTCATTTTGTTCTTGTTCTTGGTGAAGTCTTTGCCTCTCACCTGCGTGAGTTTATCGTTGGCCATTTCGCCCCAGGTGCCGGCGGCGCCTTTGTACGTGTTGTCCTGGAGCTCCTGGTGCTCAAACGAGATCCTGGACTTGTCAATTCGCAGGAAATGGTGCCTCTGGCCGGGCTTGAGCTCGTCTTCCTCCGCGCGGATGTGGTGCTCGGGGATAGGACTGGGTGACCTGGGGGCCTTCTTGTGTTTTTTAGGTGGCGCCTCGTCCTCAGACTGCGAGTGTGCCCGCTTTTTGTTAGAGGAGTCGTCTGAGTCGGAGTCGGAGTCGGAGTCAGAGTCGGAACTGGAGCTGGAGCTGGAGTCGGAGTCAGAACTAGAGCTGGAATCGGAGCCGGAGTCGGAATCTGAACTGGAACTGGAACTGGAGTCGGAGTCTGAGTCTGAGCTGGAACTGTCTGAGCTGCTGGAGGAGCTGGAGGAGCTGGAGTCTGAGTCTGAGCTGCTGGAGCTGTCTGAGTCTGATTCGGAGTCTAAGTCCGAGTCCGAGCTGGAGCTGTCTGAGTCCGAGCTGGAGTCGGAGTCGGATCCGGAGGAGCTGGAACTGTCAGAGTCGGAGCTATCTGTGTCAGAGTCGGAGCTAGAGTCGGAGCTCTCCTCCTTGGCCTCCGGCTTAGCCTCATCCCCCAGGCTCTTTTCCTCCTCTGCGGTCTCGTACTCGTCACTGGAGCTCGAGCTGGAAGATTTGGACGCCTTGGACTCTCCGGCAACTTCCTTAGGCTTCAGCTCATCCTCAGAGTCAGACTCTGCCTCGAGCCTGATCACCTCCTCCAACTTGCCACGCACCTCGGGAATCGTCAACGCAGCCTTGGCCGCCGCCTTGTCCAAAGCGGCGGAAACTTTGGCGAGGGCTGGGTCGCGCTTCAAGTACTCGGAAACAAGGCCTAGAACCGTCTCTTTGGATGCCATGTCGGGGGATGGGGGGGGTGTGGGAGGAAGAGCGATGAGGTGGAAATTTAAACGATGCGAAAAGTCACGTGACATGATAAAGCGCCAGTATCAACGCCATATTGCGCCCATTCGCCTATTAGCTCCGCCACCTACTTGCGATTTCTTCTTTTCGTCTTATAATTCTTCTATTGTATCCCCATGCCTCTCCTCACAACTTCATCGAGTGAAGCTGCTCGAATTTGGCCTTGTGCAAGGCGTCAAGCTGCCGCCTTTTCTCCAGCTCCCGCGGCAGCTCCACAGGCTCCTCCAGTTCCGGCCGCAATTTGGGCCCATCGATGGCTGCCCTCTCGCCAATAATCCGTACGAGCCATTCCACAATCAAATCCGGCTCCTCCGCATTGACGCAATGCTTTCCTTTGATGTCGATCGGCTGAATCACCCCGTGCGCCCTTTCGCGAAGAAATTTGACCCCCGCCCGCTTGCTGTTGGCGTTGTCCTTGTCGCTCGCAATGTGGTACAAGGGCACCGAGAATCTGTCGTACACCGACATTCCCAACCGGAGCGAGGCCATGGACGAGGCGTACACGAGGAGCTGGCCGTACACCGAGCTCTTGGTGCGCACGCACAACCGGTCGTCCTCAAAGGTCCCCAGCGGGTACAACTCGTCGCCAACAAAGTCCTCGAGCACCTGCGGGTGGAACGCGCGGAAAAAGGACCGCTCCCGCATGAATCTGTTCACCGGCTCCGCCCGTGTAGCCTCCGGAAGGGCCAGAGACAAAGGAAAGGTGTCCTGCATGTAGCCCTTGTTGTACCAGCCGCTGAACTGGACGCCCTCCATCTCGGCCGTGTACATCACGGGGTTCACGGTGATGGTGGCGTGAAAGGCGCCGGGGTCAAAATACAGCGCCATCATCGCCGTGTACCCGCCGAGCGAGTGGCCGACGATGAGGTTCAAGTTGCGCCGGCGGTTGTGCAAATGGCGGCGCTCGGCGCGAACCACCTCCAAAATGTCCCGAGCCCCATCGTTCCAGTCGTAGAGGTGTCCCAATTTCCCTCTGTTGAGCGCGGCAGAGTCCCCCGCGTGCACCAAGTCCACCGCCAAAACGGTGCCCATGACGTGCTCGCCACTAAGGGCCCCGTACAACTTGGCGATGTGGTAGTTCCACACGCCCTTGTTCATGCCGGTGCCAGACACAAAAACAATATTGACGTTGATTTTGTCGTCGGTGGTGTATGGAAGGGCGGTGTACTTGCGGTAGGCGATTCGTAGAGGTTCGTTCATGAGGGTGGAGCCGGGCTGTCGGGGCAGGGCCGCCGGAACGGAGACCAATTCAGTGCGGAACATGGCGAGTGGGGAAGAGTGAGACAGAGGAAGGGCGGAAGTGGTGAGAAAGTGTAAGAAGGAGGTGGGACGTGGTGAGGAGCGGTGCGGAGTGTTGGGAAGCGGCCAGGAATGGTGAGAGGATCGGCAACTCAGAGCGGGACTTCCTCTCACATGGCGCCCGCACGCGGGCGGGGCCAGCAGCCAGACGGAAATCTGGGGAACCCTCGGTTGGTGGGCGTCCTGTATGTAGGGCGGGTATGGGGTTTGGCGGGCCGGTGTGGGAGCTGAGCCTTGAGGACGGCAGTAGGCGGCCGGTTGGGTGGGGCCTTTTCGGTGGCCTTTCGGGTGTATTTTTGCGGGGCCCTGTGGGTGGGCCAGTAAGAGCTGATACAGCGGGCTCGGGGAAGCGCCCCATGAAATTTCAGAGATCTGGACCAACACTCAGCTACCAACGCTGCATGGTCTGAGATTGTGGGAGCCCGCGGGGCGGTGGTCGGCATTTTAACGCAAAATCTGCCTTCTGTGGCCCTAGCCGCTGAGGAGCGGTCACAGGTGTGCCATTAGGAGCACCCGGAGTTGATCCTCGCGATCCTGGGCCGAGCCAAGGTCTGAGCTCGGTCCAGACCCTGGGGCCGGTGCAAGACCAGTGCCTGTCTCAGCGAGCACCAGCAGACCTTCCAGACCCCCACGCCCAGTGCTGAGGTCCCTTAGTTTCTACGATTTCTGCTCTTGTGTCTCTGGCCTCATGAAGCTGTGAGTTCACCATTTCCCTCTACCTCTCTCACACCTCTCTCACCACCTCTCTCACCATTCCTCTCACCATTCCTCTCACCATTCCTCTCACCATTCCTCTCACCATTCCTCTCACCATTCCTCTCACCATTCCTCTCACCATTCCTCTCACCATTCCTCTCTCTATCCCTCTCACTATCCCTCCCACTATTTCTCTATCTCTTCTACTTCTACGTCCTCCTCAGCCCTGGGCCCTCCTTCCCCCTCACACCCCTGCACCCCAACAATGTGGGCCCTTTGTTATCGTCCGCAGCGCTTGTAGCTCTAGAGCGCGCCCTCCCAATGTCCCACCCGCTGTGCCCACCTGACTACGGACCCTAGGGCACCACGGAGACAAGAACCTGAAACTGGGCAGCTCCAGACAGCTCTCTGCGACGCCTGTGCCCAGCTGCCGCTTTTCCTCATGATGACCACCACGTCCCATGACCTCCCTACCGCCGCTGCTTCTCCTCCCAGGGTCATCACCGTTGCTGGCCCAGCGTGCACGCCCACTAAGCGCGCTCAGGCAAAACAATCGAGACCTCAAATTGAAACATAAGCCACCGTAACATCCTCCCTATTCTCTGGGACTTCCTGTTGTTGTATTCTCCGATACCAGAGCCCGTAGCTGGACCTACTCGTGAGTTTCTGGGAAATTTCGTGCGCCAAACGTCGCTCTCAGCCCCCGTTTGCCTTTGTTTACAGCCGCTGCCACCCACACCCCTGAGGAGCGACCCCGGGAAGTGCTGACCAATCTCAGAGCCAGGTGGTCACCCGGAGACACAGACACAGTCTGACCCCTGCAATCAGTGCCTAGAGCCACCAGACCGCGAGACAGAACCGCCAGACAGCGACCCATAACCTAGAGACCCTCCCTCGAACCGCTGCTTTCCGTATCCACTCATCACCACCCACTCACCACCCACTCACCACCCACTCACCACCCACTCACCACCCACTCACCACCCACTCACCACCCACTCACCACCCACTCACCACCCACTCACCACCACCCACTACCCCTCCGCACCACAATGAGCGGCAAGGCCTCCTCCCCCCTACAGTCGCCCAAAGTTCCCAAATCCGTTAAGGTGGAGGCGCCATCCACTCCCCCCTCGCGCAAGCTGAAGCGCTTGAGCGGGTCATACCTCAAGACTCCGGAACAGAACGTGGACCTCCTTCCCTTTTCGCCCTCACGAAAACGAGCGAGCTCCTCCTACCGGTCCCCGGACTACAAGCTCAACTCGCACAATGTGCAGTCGCCGTACGGGGCCAGTGCGCTCAAGACCCCGAGACGTTCCTCCTACGACGAGGAGGATGCCGCCCACAAGTCGCAGAAAACACCGCAGTACTTTTCCCCCGGGAAGCGCCTCTTTGCCGACGATATCCACGCGCGTGAAGATCTTTCAGAGATCAGTCTCCAACTCAAAAGCAAGTTGAGCTCGGCCCTAGGCAAACTCCAGCAGTCGCAGCAGGAAAAGCCCGCCACCAAAATCTTTGGCGAGTTGTCCTCGAATGCGCTGCGAGCGCTGGTGCGCGAGGACCTGCTCCAGCAGCTCACGCTGGCGTCCACCAGCCACAAGCTGCCGCTGAAGCCGCTCCTGCTGATTCTGCAGCTGCTGCTGTTCAGGGCAAATTTGAACTTACAGACGCTCCAGCTGTTTGCTCCGCAAGCGGCGCTGCCTTCCGTTTCTGGCGGCCTCTCGAACTCGCCGGTGTTCGCAGGCTCTGAGCGGGTGGAGATCCAGTCGCCAGACGAGGAGTCCAGCGCCCACAGTGCGCTCATGGCGGCGCTCACTCGACAGAGACGAAAATCGCGGAGCTCGGGTTCGGGCCCGTCGCCGGTGAAAATGCGGCGCAACTCGTCGAGCTCGCTCCCGTACCCGGCAGTGATTCCCACCCAAACGCCACGACAGCAGCCGCTGGGCGGCAGCTCGCAGTCTCCACTCAAACTCCCGCCGATCAACGTGGCGCTAAATTCTTTTGACGAGTCCAGCGCTGGGCCCGCGTTCAAGTTTAGCGGGAAAGATGCGAACCCCAATAACGAGCAGGACGCGGTGTTATCGCTAATGTCCCTCTCGTCACCGCAGAAGGTGAAGTTCACCCACAGCCGTACCCAGAGCATCAACACGGACGGCTCGCCAGTGTCGTCGCGGGCGTCGTCTGTCACGAGTCCAGTGACGCAGCCGGTGCTGTTGCCGCCCATTAGTGGGTTAATAAACTCTGCCACTTACGGCAGGGAGGACAATGATGAGACAGACGTCGAGGACGATGCCACAGACGACGATAATAATTGAGAAGAGGGAGAAGATAGAGAAGGCTGGTTGGCCGTGACCACGCTCGATGCCTGGAGCTGAGAGGTGTGCACCAGTCGGTATGTAATTTAACTGGCGAATAGAAATTGCAAAGAGGGCGTGTAGATATAATTATAGTTGCAAATTGAGTTAATTGAGGGAAAATCAAATGAGGACTGGGTTGGGGATGGAGAAGGGTGAGCGAACGAGAGTAGAGATAGCAGCGTGGAGAAATTAATGTGGAGAATGGTAGAGTAGTAGGAGGAACAGATTAGTAAAGATAATAGAGTGTAGAATGAATCGAGCGTAGAAATATCAGAGGGGGGAGATATTAGGAAAATAGTCGCTACGATACGGTGTTCTGCTATCATGTGATGAGCAAGAGCGAGATCCAAGCTGGAGGATGACCTTGGTGCTAGGGAGGGATGGAGCAACCCGGACATTCTCAGAAATCAAATGACTTAAACCAACTGCAGCCAATGATCCGTACGAGAATTGACACTGGAGCCCCATTGTGCCGGGTGTAGCCAATAGAGCGACGCTGACAAAGCGCCTACGATTACTGGGAGTGGCTACGGATGACCCTTCCTAATCGCGGAATGTAAGGAGTTAGCAAGAATAGCGAGAATTTAGGGCGATTTAGCGAGCGCCGGCGCAAATGTTCGCTAATTCGCGGCGACGGACCTGACAAGGGGTTACAGCTATCGCTTTTCTGGACTCATCTCGTCGCCGGTGCCCCCATCTGTCGACCTTGCAGACTCTTGGGCCTGTGTCCTCCCACCCCGGCCTTTTCTCTCGGCTCTCTGTGCCCCTCTCGGTCTTTCCCCTTGGGCTTATCGCCAGGCGCTCGCTCCGATACCGGCCCAGTTGCGCAATTTTTGCTAAAATTTTCCATCAGCTTCGCGCCATTTTGTGTCACGTCACCCATTCGATTACTAAGACTCCAGCCTATAAGAATCATACAGATCTGCTTACCCCACAGAGAAGCTACAAAAGGGCTTTAAGGATCTTTGAAATCACTTTTCGAGGACTTCTGTCTCTGAGCTATCACCGAGTCATTTTGAGTGAAGAACGGAAAGCTGGTACTTTCATAGTCAGAGACCAGAGCCCACACACTGCACAGCAAACGGCAGAATAAGAGACCCAGAGTCCCTAGAAAGCACCAGGTCATTGCCAAATTGGGTCTGAATTGCACCAGGCGATCGCCAGAAGCAGTAGACAGCACCAGGAAGTCGCCAGATAGCATCAGCGCGCCACCTAATAGCCCCTGATCGACAGACCAACGCCGTCACTAATCATCATTCCCACACACCACCCTTCACCTATGTCATTTTTACTCTTGCTCCACCCCACGGTGGTGGCTAACGACGACGAGAAAGGGCTCGTGAGCTCCAGAAAGACATCGCTCCACAACGAGGCCCCCCAGGCCACGATATCGCAGCAGATTATCGACCGGGTGGCCAACCGCAAGGTGGAGCTTGAGCTCGCCAGTTTCGACCGCATCGTCTACGTGAACCCCAACGACGACAAGAGCATTCCTCCCGCCACTTTGCCCGTGATTTTGGAGCTTTTGAAGCCCAACGGGTCGTTCGAGGGCGATTTGCCGCTGGACCAGGACTTGGACGCGATAATGAGCGGGTTCTTGGTGGAGGCTGAGGGCCGCTGGACGCGACCCGGCGCAGTTGCGGCGGTGCCGTTGAAGAAGAAGACGCCCGCAGGCAAATCGAAGAAGCTCCCGATGTTCAGCAAGATCCAGTCGCCACAGGGCCTCACCGACACCTCTGCACCGAACTCGGATGACGAGGCTGACGACAATTCCATGAAGAGAAAACTCGAGGAAATCAAACTCAGCTACTTCTCCGAGGACGAGGAGGTCGATAGCGGGCTCACAGGACACAATGGGGAAGACACCATCCCAGAGGATGAACTACTTTACGACGAGAAGTTCTACACAACTACCACATTGATCACACCACGTAGCTGCGATATCACCAAGAAAAAGCGGCGCCGGGCGTGCAAGGACTGCACGTGCGGGTTGAAGGAGATTGAGGAGCAGGAGTTGGCCAATCAGCAGACGCTCCAGGCGTCGCTTCTTGGTAAAATGGCGCAACTGGCCACCTTGGAGGCCATAAACATCGAGAAAAGATTGAAGGACGTGGTACGATTCGACGAGAAGGACATGGCCGAGATTGACTTCACCATTGAAGGCAAGACCGGAGGCTGTGGCTCGTGCTCGTTGGGGGATGCCTTCCGGTGCGACGGGTGCCCCTTCTTAGGCTTGCCGCCATTCAAGCCTGGGGAAGTGGTTACCATCGATAGTTTTGGCGAGGATATTTAAGAGGATACAGGATAGGAAAGATTGTAGAGCGCCGGTGAGGAGTGGAAGGCTTTAAGAATATACTGAGCAGTCATGAGAAAGGAGAGATCCGCAAAGTGAGCCCCTAGTGGGAGTTTCGTACCAGCTTAACTTCTCGGGGAGGTCCAGTGTCCAGTAGGTGCCAGAGCATGGTGTCAGTACACCGCCAAAGAGCTGCTAAGGTCACGAACTTTGGGCCTGGGCTTTGGATAGGTCCCGAGATTAGTCCCCAGATTGACCCAAGATTGGCCTGATATTGAACTGAAATTGGACTGAGATTCGACCGAGCAGAGCTTGGTTCAATCCCTGACCTTGATGCAGTTTCCCGCTTGGCCTTGCACTTTGCTTCCTTTCCCCAAGTATTGAAGGCTCGTTGTTCAGGAAATATAGGCCGTAACTCTGGGATTGCTGCTTTTAGGAGAATCGAGATGAAGAGAATCACACTAAAGCAAAATAATACAGACGATCTTTTGGGTCCAATCCGATGGAGTCCTCTGGGCGAGGCTTGGATTGAGCGAGGCCTGTGATCGTTAGACCCTGGCAAGCTCCCACAATTATAGCCCCGAGCCAGACACAGTTTATGCCCGTGTTCACTTGAAACATCGACCGTTGATCTAAAGTCATTGTCTCGTGCGCTCCACTGTAAGCGACAACCTTGTTGCGCAGGGCAAGAGAGGAGATGCCAGAGAAGATGCCAGAGAAGATGCCAGAGAGGATGCCAGAGAAGACGCCAGAGAAGATGTCAGTGAAGAAGTTAGTGACAAAGCCACAACTTCGAGGGGTGCGTAGCTGGAGGAAGTTCCGGAGAATGCAGTCACTGGGTCTCGTTGAGAGTCATTGGGTGGCCACAGGGAGGCCACTGAGTGATCCCGGTGGTCTCAGGGTGGCTGGCTTCTCATAACCGCTCAAGGCACCAATTGGTGACAGCGCAGCCCTGCGCCAAAGATGGTCTTCAGACCAAATGCGTCCAAGCAGGCCTCAGTGGCCTCAAAGTTCACTGTCACGGTCCCAAGCACCAGCGGTGCCCTCTAAATCATCCGGCCACCACGTGGCTTATCACTGACCACATCAGTAGTCCCAAATTTCAGCGGCCAGCCATGGATACCCACCTTGGGCAACGTCCATCGCATAGACGTCCGTGAGCGCGTCCTATCGTCTGCCAAACGATCTTGGTCCCGCTTATTGTCCCACACAATGCTATTGTGTACCTACGTCAACAAAATGCGAACCTTCGTCAAGGGGTCGATATTGACACGAATATCACATAGAACAACAATAGCAGGAGCAGAAAATATCCCAGGAGTCAAGATGCAATTCGTCCCACTTAACCACTGTTTACTATGGCTCCTTCAAGGGCAGTTTAAGGTCCAAACAATGCGGTCAGGCACACATTGTATTAGAAATCTGGCGTATATTTTCTACATCATGCACAACAAATCAGTGGACCAATTGAGGGTATTTTGAGGTGACGAGCTCCCCAGTTGAACTCGACCTGCTGAAATAAGCACAGCAACCGAAAGCAATGACTTTGAACACGAGAATAGGGACGCATGGGAGCAATAAGGGATATTAATGCCTCGAGTACATCGTGTCAATGGACGTTTTAAACCCGGTTATCTGCAGAACGATACGCAGGGCATACTTTGCGCGATATTGTGGGATCGCTCACATACTCTTTGCGGCAATTTATGCCAGAGACCATGTTGAACATCACATCTTGGCTTGAGTAGTCATGCACGCTGCACGTACGCTGCACGTACACTATCATGCTCCTGAAGGATTTAAGGGTGGGGAGCGGGATCTCATGTCCGCTTGCGGTATATTTTGCGAGTTGGTGTACGGGTGGAAACTTTAATACATTATTTTTTAATAATATTACTCCATAACCCGTACACCGTCCAATATTGCTAGTAAAACAAAAGTTATTCTCTATAAGATTCTATGCACTAAGCATCGACTATTGTGGCACTCTTGTCGAATATTGTCCTTCAGAAAAATAAACGGGCCTAGGAGAAGTGATAACCAATCCCGAATTTCGGTAACAGTTGATGACTTAGTACTACTAACAACTGCAAATATACGGAGAGGTTGTTGCCATGGGTACATGTGGCAGTGACTTTCATACGCTTTGCCATACCCGATTTACTAGTATGTGATGAGCATTACGTAATTCCCCATCAGAGAGAAAAGGTTTACAAACGGACAAAAGAAGAAAAGATAAAAAATTAATATTAACGAAATTCCCCATTTGGTGCGCATTTTAGCTTATCCCATCTCTCGTAACCAGCCCGGCAGTGCCATATCTTCGTCCGAAGCACAAAATTTAATAAAAAATAATGCTTTTTCTTTTATCTGCAGATCTCACATGCTCTTGTTCGAGTAGTAAATTATTATTTTTCTTTTAGACACTAAACTCCTCATAATACAAACCTTAATCATCACCGCTTTCCAGCATATACACCTTCGGATTTACTAGTGTCTACGTCATCTTGATGATACAGAAGAAAATAATTTCATACATGAAGTAGAATGCATTACGTACGAAGAAACGAATCAGCTGCATGGAGGAGCCTTTCAACAGCCTGTCGACTTCCGAGGGCGAGCGCCGAGGATAGCCCGACGAGCGCCTTGAAGATTCTCTTGTCGACAGCGGACTGTATTAGCCAAGATCGGGCACCTCAACTCGATTTACCATCAGCCAGTGATGTAAAGATGCTGAGATTCTAGTCCTAGACCCCTTACACCTGATAATTGGACATCTCCATGGCACCAGGCGCGTAGTATCTCTGATCATAGCCAATGGCAAACTGAGGAGCCATTTCTGTACCGTTGCCACCTCCAGAGAGTGGCAGAAGCTTCTGGTCATTGGCAGTGGCAGTCTCACCAAAGGGCAACTGGAAGTTCTGTTGTAATGGAATATATTGCACGTATTGCTGGGGAAGTGGCGCTGGTACCACCTGCTGGGCTGCACCGGCGGCTGGAACTTGGAGCTGTTGTAACTGCTGCAACTGCTGCTGCTGCTGTGCAGGGGGCTGGAGACCCTGGGGTTGAGCTTGCTGATACTGGTGAGCAGAGAGCTGCTGGCCAAGCTGAGGAGGGAAACCCTGTGGCTGTAACGAAGGCGACTGCTGCTGCCCTTGCGACGACTGAGACTGGTGTCCCGGAGCCTGAAGATGTGCTTGAATATTGGGTCCCTGAAGAGCTTGAATGTGACCCTGGGACCCCGGGGGTCCTTGAGGAGGTGCAATATGCTGCTGTTGCATCATATATTGCTGGTACTGGTCCAGCTGCAATTGTAACATTTGCTGGTTGTGGAGCTCGGCCTGCTGCTGGCGCATGGCCTTTTGTCTGCATGCATCACATCCCTTACTCTTACCGTTGCGTCTAGGTGTGTATCGATAACCGGGATACTTTTTAGCGTGCGAAGCCTTCTCTTCCTCGGCCAATCCATTCCAGTAGTCCTTTTCTGTGGGGGAGAGGTTTCTCCATCTACGCCCAAGTTCCCTCAGAACCTCGGGATTGGTCCTTATCTCGGTGCGCTCGTCAAGAACTGACTGGTGATACTTCTGGCGGAACAAAATGAAGGCATTTCTAGGACGTGGGATTCTGTTAGCGTTCGACTTGCAAGTGCACTTGTCGAGATATGGGGCCTGGCTGGTGAAGGAAGCAGGGGTTGTGTTTGCAGTGGAGGGAATCAGTCCGTTGTTTGAAAAAATCTCTCCTTGGAAAGGCATAGTAGAAATAGTAGGCAGTAGGTGCGACTGGGGTGGTATAATTTGTGCCAAAGATGGAAGCGAATGTTTATGGTCTTCTGGGTAAAATATGGCAGTTGACATAAGGAGCTCGGCAAGAAGAAGCAAAGAACGAGGATAGCAGATCCGGAATGGGGATAGCTGAGCAATAGATCAAATATACCAAATATGATCAATCGATGAAGACCATTCAAATATAAAAGCTGGGGTGGTTGCAACCAAAAAAATACTCCTGATCTCCGTTGCGAACCTAGTACCCTTTATAGCCTCAGAGGGGCCGATTTGAAAACCGGTTGCGCACACAGGTCGGAATTCCATAACGAATAGACTTTGATTTTGTGCTCGTTATTTTTCCGTATACGCACGTCAATGTGTGGATCAGGAACCAGCAGCTTATGCATCAAAATTTGCATGCATGTTACTCTGCAGGAAATTTGCCATGGAGACCGCGCGGTGGGAAACGAACCCCCCGTCTACAGGCGTGCGCAAATCAGTATATTTTTTATGTACGGGAATTATATGCAACTTAAAATTGTAATAGAGAAAATAATTTAATCAGCTCCCAATTGGGTAAACTTTCCAAAGGGCCGCCTGAGGCAGGCCCGGGGTCTCTGGACTGATTTCGTTAACCACTATTCGAACTACGTTATAATGTAGCGCCCAGATTACATTTTTTTTTTGAAGTTATTCCTTTGGTGATCTCGTCTCAATGATACTACCTTACCTACTATATCATTGGAAAAACCTTACATAGCTTGAGCCCCGGAGCCTTATATGAGCCGCATGCGTTTATTTGGTTTTGGAATATTTTCAATTTTTTACTTTTTCGTATGCTTTCCGTCTGACCAACCCACTATTCGCATGCTAGTGTGATAACTCCGTGTCGTCTGAATTGCCCCTCTTCCTTTCTGAAGATGCCTCGCCTAGTATTTTGAAGACGTCATCTTGTCCGCAAACGTTTGAGCGTTGGTGCAGCATCCGTTTTCGGAATATGGAATCGAGGAGGCTGTGTTTATTACATCGAGAGGTTTATTTTTTTGCTCTACCTGTCCACAATTATTTTCTCCGTGGCTTTAACGTTAATGTTCCCAAAGCATATGTTCCTAAATTCCGCTTCTGTACCCTCTAGAATCAAACCACAAATTTATCCTTGGTACATTAGCCCGCCGGATTAACAAAGCGTGGGGGCATTTTCGACAGCTGCATTCACTTGCCGGGAATTGCATGTCCAATATTACTTTTTTGGTCTGTAGTGCCTAGACCAAATGACGATATGCATTTTACGGAACAAATGCATGTCGCGGTGGTTATGAATGTGATGGAGAAGATATTTGGGCTCAGAGATGACCTTTGAGGAGTACCCTTTCACACCCTTTTACGTGCTTGACAATATTACTAACTATCTTCACGAGTCTTTGTTGAGGTTTTATACAAAATCAGATGAATTCCCAAACATACGTAGTATACTTCTATCCGAAGGAATTGTTTTTTGAATACACCTGCAAATATTGCAAATATTTCATAACGATTTTCTTTTATTTCCCAAATTGGGCGTTCTTTACTATCTTTCATGCATTATTCACCTCTTCGATTATTGCAGCACATTTGAAATGGCACATATAAATGCTCATCTAGGAGGGTCAAGTCAATTTGTCAAATGTATGACCCTACTTAGAGGTATTGCTGTGTGGCATGATAGCTCCTTGGTCTTCAGCTACTATTCAACCAGCTGCAGGCGTACTAAGATTTTAAGTTTCAATCCGCTTTAGGTTCATCTCCTTGAGGTGCGTCAATTATCAAGAAAATTTGAACGCCGCACTGATTTCACTGTTTTTTACATTGAGGACTTTCGAAGTGATTCTATTTTACGGACAGACGCCGAAACAATCGTCATCGGCAGGATGTATTTCACCACATGGAACGATCCAGGAATTACACTTATAATGCCATATATGAAATTTAAGACAGAAATAGAATATGAAACCCGTTCAAAATGCTTTTGTTTGTAAGATCAGGAATTCTTGCTTGCAATGGGCTCTCCGCCCAGTTTCACCTTATGAGTAACGTGCAGATATATGCATGAAATCCTACCTTCACCTACACATGCACATAAAGGATATCCAGAGCATCATGCATGAGCCTCATTATACTTTACATGACCTAAAATGAAACTTTAAGATAATAATTTATTTTTATTTACCATTTGCATTGGAATTAGTCTTAAAGAGCTACATAAGAACTCTGTAGGGAGCCATGTTTCATTCAAATTGCTATCATAAGACTTGAAACGAGAGAAATTTCAATATTTACGATTGCTACAACAAAATGACGCTTCATGGTTAAGCTCGACGATCGCCATCCAACCGAGGCCCAAGCGCGTCGTCACCTTACGCATGCCAGTAATATTTTTTTATAGTCGATGTGGCCCCAAAGGTTAATTGCTACTTCAAATGAAGACAAAATATGCGGCAAAATAACGGCCATATTTATTGTTTTGTCCTCTACACTTACTTGAGGTTCTCGTAGCAAAGAAATGTTTTCGTCGTTTTACCATGGATTCTGCATTGCCCCTTTTTTATACGTATTAAACTATAGGCGAATTTCAGGCCATGCTGATAGCACTATTGAGTTTATTTTTTAAGATCGTGCTGTAAGATTCATCTTAAACAAAGTGCTTTTAGGAAGAGATCTGTAATTGTTTGCAGACTCAAAACAATCTTTAGTAAATAAGCGTTCCTAAAGTGTGATTGCCACAACGCTTCTGAAAGTAGAGAAAATCGATTTGAGGGTTAGCCATTTGGGTAATCTTTAAGCAAGGTATTTGAAAGCATTGATAATAGCATCCACTTTTTTTTTGCCTCACTTGTGACTACAAGATGATTTCATAGTGGAGGGGAGGGGACGAGTTCTTTTCTGCTCTACCTCGGGCACTTGAATTATTTCAAATTTTTCATTCGAAAGTCTTCGACAGAGGCAGCGACTAGGTCTATTGGCCCGGCCACACACTGAAAATATCTCATGCAACAGCCTCATAGATCTAAAGTTCCTCACTGAGCATACTTTCACAGGGAAGGGTAGAAGTCAAAAAATATATCTATATGGCGCAGTTGCTTGCATTATTTCCTCTCGGCCCCCTAGCCGAACGCGTCGACCTTCCTGAGCTAATCCGTATGTACACCCAGAGCCTCGTGGAACAATAGCCCTGCTTTCACAATCGCGCGCACCCTTTTTTAACTTTGTGTGAGAGTTCCTGAGGAGCTTCTGCCTAATTGGCTCTCTTAGGTTTTTCCCGACGGCGATTAGTAAAAGACGTATTCACTGGAAGTCTTCGCCAACACCTTTTCATATGCTCCCTGTACAAGACTCGTAAAACCCTAATAGCTTTTTCGGGGTATGCAACGCCCCGCCCTTACTTTGCGTTTGCTACCACTCCGCAGCCCGCAGGAAACGCAATGTAATCCAGTGCTGCCACCATATCTATCACAAGTGGAATGGCTGGAGCTGGGCACATCACAACATAAAATATCTTGTATCTGCGTAGTCCCGAGTTAAGCCCTGCAGAACGAGCTGTACCGGCTCCAAGAATCAGCGCGGAATTCGTAAACGCCCGCGGTCGTTTGCGGCAGACTACCAGGGGCGCATAGACAAAGCATACGCCAGCACAATAATCAGTATGTTCGCGCCCTAACATTTTCGGAAAACCAGGGCCAAGCCCGAATCTCTTGCGCAAGCGCTTCCTCTTGCATTGGACGCGAGAGGCACATCATTAGGCATATTGCGACCCTGTATATAAACCCTACTCATTTTGTGTAACTAAGCCCAGGGCCAGTATCAGAGGCCGGACACCAAGACGACGGATTCCATACGGCACCATGGAGTTCCCGTACCCCACTAAAATCTCGCGTGAGGACTTCCAGCAGGATTTCTTCTCGGTGGACGAATTTCTATATCAAAATCACCGGTACACCGCCATCGATGTCCTCAACAGAGACCTTTCAAATTTGTTGAGCGAATTGAGACAGGAGCTCCTTAACATCGTCAATAATGATTATGCCGATTTCATAAGACTTGGTCGATCTATAGACGGCGGCACCGAACTTATTGAATCGATGCTTTGGGAACTCAAGGAGTTCCAACGACTGTGCTTTTTGACCCGCTCCAACCTACAAGCCACCGACAGTACCATTGGACGGTCTCTAGCTGCCAAAGCAGAGCTTATATCCACTAAAAACAACATAAAGTTGTGTCTTCTACTCGCAAGCCAGATCCAGACCTTTGAGAACCTTCTAAACACTTCGGATTTCGTGCTTTCCATGGATCCAACCGAACACGTCAAGAACTTGACCACCATCTACCTCTCGGTGAACAAATTGTACTCGGTGCTTTCCCAGCACAACATAAACTACGTTCAGGGTCTCAAAATCAAGGTTTCCAACCTCGGATCCGAGTTTAGGAACTATCTCAACGAGCTTTTACTGAAATTCATTGTGGATAAGACAGCAAATAAGCAGGTCTTGTTTGAGCTAATGCGTATCTACAAGGTGATCGGCCACCAGCTGGATTTTTTGGCGTTGTTGGGGAAGAATTGAAGCGAGTTCGGGGCAGTTAGCAAGACTTTGGCAGATTTAAGGTCCAGGGCGAGGGTATTAGCCAGCTATAAGCAGTCATTCAATAGCCGTCCTTCCAGCAGCAGCTACCAGGCAAGGAGTAATTCCACAAATGAAGACTGTTGAGAGCTCAATTCTGGTACGCCGCCACTGCCACAGAAGTATCTGTACAACGCTGCTGGCTCTCAGAACCCCTCAACCTCCCATAGCCATCACGAGGGGTCGTTATCCCATAATCGAAACATCCTGCATAGAATCATTTTCTGAGCCTCATTCGAAGAGGTCAGCTATTTCATATTCCATAGAGAGACCGGAGAAGATGACTGGGCTCGCTATCGCCCATGCCCTGCAGTAGACATCACAGTAATTTGCGCCCATGTAGCACTTTCTTGCCCCCACTGGCTTCGTACTGGCATTTACACATGGCCCCAGCCGCCCGCGTAATTCTCCGCACCAACCAAACCGCGACAATTTGCAAATCGAAGCCAGTCCTGGGCCATACAACGCCCCAACAACCAGCGGTCTACAGAGCGTGGAAATTGCGGAGAATATTACAGAGCCAGTTGTAGCATCTACCTCCAACTCCCCGCCCGAATCCGCCACTTTCGCCATGGTTTTCGACGACAAATTCCTCAGCAGACACCAGTGGGAGAGCGTCGAAAGGAGCCCTCTCCCCAAGGACATCCCCGAAGTTGACGAGGTCGGTGCCACGTCAGCTCCCCTTCTTTCGGCCTCCTACTTTATCGGCGCCAAATGCAAGCCCTACAACGACGATTTCATGTTGTGCAAAGAAGAAAACAACGGTGGCACCTTGGACTGCTTGAAAGAAGGCAGGAGAGTGACTCGGTGTGCTGTGGATGTGTTACAGCAACTAAACAAATACTGTTTTGAAGAATTCAAGTTGCACTACAGCTGCTTGGAGCAGGAGAACCACAGATTGGGAAACTGTAGAAAGTCCGAGCAGATCTTCAACAAGTGTGTGTTCACCCATTTGAATTTGGAGAAAAAGATCCCTGGAGTTGCCGAGCAGATCCACTTGAAGGAAAACAAAATATACCACGGCAATGGAGCTGAGAAGGCTTTGGTGAAGCAATACTTGGCGAAAAAAGCCCAGGATTCTGCCACTGAGTAGACCTCACAAGCCCGAGGCCGCCCGCACCGCTGCCCACCTCCATATATATTAGCGCACCCCCACCGGCCCAGCCTGTGGTTTTTGCAATAGACTCATCATTCGCGGAACTGTAGTGCGTAGAGGCCTCTGGTTTTTTTCTGGGGCCCGGAGCTGCCTCCGAAGGGCGCTGGGCTCCTGGCACCGTCCGGCGGTTTCTGCCATCTCTACGTGTCGTTCGGCGGCTCAGGCTGGTACCGGCGGGACCAGGAAGTTGGCATTACTGGCATCACTACTTCGCTCTGCAGACCACTTCGTGGAGACGCCTGCGGGGGGCTGTTCCCTGCGGGAGGCCTAGTGCTAGTCCCCGAGCGAAGCGAGCTGAGCACCACGCAGTGGCTCCCGCCGAGCAGGTGCCAGCGGAGCGTTAGTCAGTCGCCGGAGTGCGTAGGAATCTCCGGCCTCAATTTTTCGCTCCAATTGCCACCCCATGGAGACCCTGCGGCAGGCGGTGCTCCGCGGGAGACCAGGCCGTCGCCCGTCACTGGGCACTAGCTGCTGTATAACAATCCTGCATATACGACACAACCTCCCATATGACCCCATGATATTTCACCGCAAAGTAGTAGAACTCATTAGATAGATCCTCTGGAGTTATACTAGGGCTATTATAGCTTCCTTAGCCCTTCTAAATGCCAAAAAGAACACCTTGTGGACTAAATTCAAGTGCCTTGTGAACCCGATGCTAGAGTACGGCATATAAGCATCCCCCTACTCCAGCGGCCTGCGCTCCCGAAGCGGGCGCTGAACGGGAAGGTCCCGGCGACCTTGCAATGCCACGAGCGCAGCGAGCAGAGCACCACGCAGTGGCTCCCGCCGAGCAGGCGCCAGCGG
>JAJMSF010000036.1:0-92750 GCA_030558275.1 Chernovozyma palmyrensis
GCGGCAGCTCGTCCGCTCCGCTGGCCACTCCGTGGAGGCTCCTGCGGAGGGCTGTTCCCCTACGGGGGTCCCCATAGCTCCTAGCGCAGCGAGCAAAGCACCACGCAGTGGCCCTCCCCGGGTAGGGGCCAGCGGAGCGTCCAGCAACGCCCGGAGGATTCAGCGCCTCCCCCACCGCCGGGCCGGGGTCTCCTCCGGTGGCCCTGCGGGAGACCAGAGCTACTGGCCTACGGATAATCATCAACACGTGGATTTCTATACAGGAGCCACTACTCGGTGGACTGGCCCTCGAACGGCGTGAGCGAGGCGGTTCCGGCGGCCCAGGTTGCCTCCTCGTAGGTGATGGCCTTGATGGCACGCACCACGTCCTCGATGGAGCCACGCACCTGCTTGGTGGAGTCTCTCTCTCTCAAAGTGATGGAGAGGTCCTTGACGGAGTCGAAGTCGATGGTGATGCCGAAAGGAGTTCCCAACTCGTCGTTTCTGGCGTAGCGCTTGCCGATGGAGGCCGACGAGTCATCGATCTTGAACGGAATCAACTCGCGCTTCAAAACCGCCGACACCTTCTTCACCACGGGCTGCAAGTCGCTGTGCGAGGAGAGAGGCACCAACAAGACCTTGGTGGGGGCTACCAACGGCGGGAACGAGATCACACCGCGCGCAGCATCCTCGGGACGGGCCCAGAACTGGTGCTCGAAGATGCAGTACAAGATGCGGCCGATTCCAAACGACGGCTCGATCACATTGGGCGTGTACTCGCGGATGTGCTCGGTTCTGGTCACCTGCTCGACCTTGACGAAATCGGAGTCCAATTCGATGGCACCTACACCCTCCACCGTGAACGAAATCTTGCCGTGGGCCTTGAGGTCCGCGGCAAAGTCCTCCAACTCGCACTGGGTGCGGCTGAGGAGCCACTTCTCCACGATGCCGGCGTCCTTACGGAACTTGGGGCCGAACTTCTTCTTGGCGACCTCAATCTCAAACTTCGTCACCGTCAAGGGCTCGGCCAACGGCTGTCTGACCACCAACTTCTCGTTGGTTCTGGCCGCGTGCACGCTCAAATCGTACGCGGAACGGTCGGCGCAGCCCACGCACTCGATCCAGCCGAACGAGGTGTGGAGCTCGGCGTCCCAGCAGTCGGCGGCGTAGTGCGCCATTTCGTTGGCCATGTGCTGTCTGAACCGCAAGCGCGCGGGGTCCACGCCGATTTTGATCAAGAACTGGAAAATGCGGCCCACAAAGTACCCGAGGGTCTCGTTGTCAACCATTCTGGACGCCACCGCCTCGCCCACCGTCTGGTTCAATACCTGGGTCGACCCGGACTCCTGGACGTTCTTGGGCAAGAAATTCAACTTGAGGTCCTTGACGGAGTCGAACTTGGGGTGCGACTTGTCGCCGGGGTCCACAAAGTGCTCGATCTCGGCCATCAAGAACTCGCGCACTCTCAAAAGCCCGGACCGCGGCGAGATCTCGTTACGGAAAGACTTGCCGATGGACGCAGAAGCAAAGGGCATCTTCTCGTTGTTGAATTCCAAGAGCTTGTTGAAGTTCAAGAACTGGCCCTGGGCGGTTTCGGGGCGCAAGTAGCCCTTCAACTGGCCGGAGGGTCCGATGGCAGTCTCGAACATCAAATTGAACTCCACTGGGAGCTCCAAGGGGCCGCCGGTCGTGGGGTTGGTGATGTTGTACTTGGTGATCAACTCGCCCAACTGGGGACCGGAAAAGCCGTCGATCTGCGCCAAAATGTTCTCATAGGCACTCACCTCCTCGTCGGGCAACCGCACCGCCTTTATTTCCTTGACCTTCTTCTTGCGCTTCTTCTTGTCATCGCTCTCCTCCACCACCTCGCTGGCGATCCCGCGCACCTCCTTGTCGCCCTTCAATCTCGCCTCCAACACTTCCTCGACCAAGTGGTCGGCTCTGAAGATCTCGCCGGTCTTCAAGTCCCGGCACATCCAGTCGGCGAATTTTTCAACGTGTCCTGAGGTCTTGAGCACCTCGTGGGGGGTCAACATCGTGCAGTCCACCTCCAACATGTCCTCTTCCAACACGAAATGCTTGCGCCATGTGTCCACCACATTGGCCTGGAAGGCACAGCCCGGCGGGCCATAGTCATACAACCCCGAAACACCCCCGTAGAGCTCGAAAGCGGGGGCAAAAAAGAATCTTCTCTTCAACACCTGGTCCAAGGCGTCCCTGAAGAAGGGCACAGAGGATCTGGTGGACATTCTGGCGGCGTGGGGGCGGGGCAGGCGGAAATTGAGGCACCTGCGTGTACAGAAACGGGCGGCGTGGAACGTGATGGATACTGCCGTTGCACGGGTCACTGGGGAGCACTTGGTGGAGGTGGTGAACGGCGGTGGTGTTCAGTTAGGCGATGGCGGTACGCACACGACTGTGACTCAGGGCGAGCAGCGGGAGCAACGAACGAGCGCTGGCCTAGGGTTAGGGCTGGGAGCGCGATAGTGCGGGAGGACCAGGGAAGGACTGGAGCGGGAGGATCTGCGAGCGGGAGGATCTGCGAGCGGGTGGGGGTGCGGTCGGTGCGGACATGGGTGCTCGGGCTGTGAGCTGGAGTTTCACAGTGAGCGGCTGCTTGGGTGCTCAGAGCGGGCACATGGACCGGGCCATACACAGACGCTCACCAGAGCTCTGGGCTCAGTAGCCTGCCCCTAGCGCAAGCACCCATTTAGTGCGAAATGCCCCAGTGTCGCCATTCGCGCCTTTCTACCACCTCTTTGCTATTTCAGCACCAGATTAGACCACTCAGACCACTCCGCCTTCCACCTTCTGGATCCTCTTGTATGCCAAGGGTTCACCCCATGCCGAGAATTCCAGATGCCTGGCCACAGAATCTCGGAGGAGTTCTGGAGAGTGCGGCCACGAGATGGCTCGCAAGGCCTGCGCAGTCCAAACGCGAGCCTTCGGACTCAAACTGCCTACAGTATCTACTTACGGCTCCTGGAGCATCTTCATGTGAAGTCGACGCCTTCGGAGTCCGGATCTCCATCGCCAGGGCCGCCCGTTGGAGTGTGGGGATTGTCAAGATCCTGCATCGAGCAGGTTATGAGGCCATTACTGAATCGGGAAATTTGAGATTGGGAAGAAGAGGCGACAGGAGATAGGAGGGGCTGAAAGTGCTGTTAGATGGGTGAGAGACAGAGAAGGTGAAACTGTTGAAAAATTAAAGTTCTATGTGGTGATAGGGTGCATCAGGAGGCCCTGCGAAAGGGAACGGGGGCTTACGACAACCTGAGAGCTCCTGGACGAGCCATCAAGGTCAGAGATCTGAGGCTGGTGGTCGCAAAAGATAGGGCGCAGCGGGTGTGCTCGCTGAAATTACCCCACTCGAGATTCGAGGACGTCGTCTGTGGGCTGATAGATGAACGGCAGCATTCCTCCACTGGGCCCTGGGGGCTGTTCCACGGCACATGCGGAGCTCGGGTTTATTCTCGCGCAGGGAATGCCAGCAGAGAAGGTAACCGAAAGACGGCTGTGCCGAGAAGAGTGGGGCACGGGCCGCCGGGGATTTCAGTATCCGGGGGGTGGCGCTGTGGGTGGAGTAGCCGCACTGTTCCTTGGCGTCAGTGGCCGGGGCATCCCCACGAGCCTCCAGCTACCGACGGTGTACCTGCGCGCTCCTGCACGATGCGGAAATAGCACTGCGAATAGTAACGGGAAGAGAGACTGGGTGTGAAAAAAGACCACGAACACGGTAAAAGGACATTAAGTGAGAAAGAAAAGACTAAAGCAAGCTCAGGACCCCTAAAAGTACCATCTGGTCCCAGTCTAGCCCTGTTTCAGCGTTTCTCTCTGCTGTCCCAGCTGCGTCCTGCCCCACTTGGAGTCTCATGTGACGCTCGGTACGGGTATTGCACATGCAGGTGTTGAGTAACTCCGCATCGTGCAGATTGTCCCAGAGTCCGGGGATATAAAAAGTGGAGCAGCGCTTGCTTCAACGGCTTTTTGACACAATCAGCACCAAATGTCTACTATCGCAATCTCTAGAGAGTCGCACCAGGACCCATTCAAGTTCCGGATCTCGTACGAGGATGTGGACCGGGTGCTTGGACCCAAGGCCGAGATCCCCGAAAACGACTCCCTTCCTGTGCTCAAGTCCCGCTCCAATGTCAGTATCATTGGCGGTGGGTTTGGAGGCCTCACTGCAGGGCTCACGTGTCTCAAGCGGTTGAAAGAGAACGATTTCGTCATTTTTGAGAAACACCCCGATTTCGGTGGCACCTGGCTCGCCAACACCTACCCCGGTTGTGCCTCCGACATCCCGGCGCTCTGGTACTCATTTTTCGATGAGTTGAACAGCAACTGGAGCTCGCTCAGACCTCCCCAGTACGAGATGGAGGAGTATATTTTGGAGGTGGTCAAGAAGCACGGGCTTCGCAGCCACGGCCGGTTCCGCACCGCCATCACCATGTCGAAGTACGACGAAAGAGCCGGAGAATGGGTGCTCCATGGCAGAAGTTTGGCCAATGGCCAGCGGTTCGAGCACCGGTCGCGCATCTTGGTGTCTGCACAGGGCGGCTTGGTGTACCCGAGTCAGTTGCGGTCGCCCGGGATCGAAAAATTCAAGGGCGAGTACATGCATTCGGCCTTGTGGCGCTACGAGGTCGACTTCAAGGACAAGGACGTGGTGGTGGTAGGCAACGGGTGCTCGGCCGCGCAGATTGTGCCGGCGCTTCTTGACGATTACCAGCCCAAGAAATTGACCCAGCTCGTGCGCTCGAAGCACTACATCATGCCGCCATTGCCCTCGTTTCTCTTCCTGTTGTACCAATTGTTGTCGTTCCACCGGTGGGGGCTTATTTTTGTGCGCTGGTTGATCGCCACCGGCGCCGAGTCCCGCTACCCCTTGTTCCACGGCGAAGGCTTCTTCCCGCGCATTGTGCGCTGGATCAACACCCGCCAGAGTCTCCGCTACATGCGCTCTACCTGCCCTGAAAAATTCCACAAATTCGTCATCCCCGACTTCAAGATCGGCTGCAAACGTATCATCTACGACTACGTGTACTTGCCGCACTTGCACGACCCCCGAATGGACATGACCGACGACCCGATCGACCACATCGAGGCGCATCACGTGGTTCTCAAGAGCGGCCGCCGGATCCACGCGGACGTCATCGTGGCGTGCACCGGCTACGACCTCAAGAAGTCCTTGGGCGGCTTCAATTGCGTGGGCCTCGACGACACCAGCATCAAAGACATCTGGTCCAAGGAGGGCGCCGCGGCCTACGAGACGGCGCTCATCAAGAAAATGCCCAATCTTTTTGTGCTCGGCGGCCCCAACTCCGCCACAGGCCATGCGTCCGTCCTCGTGGCTTTGGAAAATGGCTGCGACTACTTCGCCAGGGTTGCCCCCAAAATCTTGTCGGGCGAGTACAAATCGGTGCTGGTGAGTGAGGAGAAGTACGACGAGTGGAACAAAAGCACCCAGGCCAAATTGATGAAGCAGGTGTTCGGGACTCCTGTCGGCGGCTGTGTCGCCTGGTACACCTCCGACGGCCGCAACGAGACCGCCTACCCCTTCTCCCAGGTCACCTACTGGTGGCGCATGAAGCACCCCAAGTGGTCCGACTTCGTCATAGAGCGCGCTGACTCCAAAAAGAAAGTCTAGGCCTGGGTCCCGTCACCTCGAGGATCTCAGCGCCTCTATAAATGAAATTCAAGTTCTCATTGTAGCTGCACTGTCATTGGGGAACCAGAACTGTCGAGGACAGCAAGGCTTAGGGCCGGAAGGGGCCAGCGGTCTGTGACGCTCCGCTGGCCCCTGCCCGGGGAGGGCCACTGCGTGGTGCTTTGCTCGCTGCGCTCGGGGCTTTGGCTTTCTGTAGGGTACAGCTCCATGTAGGGGTCTCGCCGGTGGCTTTTCGACGGTCCCTATCAGGGGAGGGTCCAAAAGGGGCCCGTGTATATGCAGGTCGCTTAGGTCAGTCACTTCATATGGTTCAAGTTGGAGCTAGAGATTACGTTTCAAGATGCTATGCGCTTTTGAGTACAGGCCAGATCCATTAAGAGTCGTTACTTTGGCATTTATTGCTTTGTTTGTGGTGATAAGAGGCCCTTGTGGAACAAGATTTGCACCCATAGTCTATATGCAGGCACAAAAGGCTTTCCTGAGGTTTTGGAAGTTGTAAGTGACCCGGTGGCAGAAGGCCAGAGCGTGAACTTTAAAGTCAGAGACTTCCGTGGCTCGATTTTCTGAGCTGGATCAGGTTTTGTGGCTCACCAGCGCTAGGGCTGAGTTCTGGGTCGGCTCAAGGCACGGGGAACGCCCCTGTTAGGGAAAGCGACCCGACGCCTCGAACGAGCTCCCTGAACTTATGGGCCCCTAGACTTCGAGCACCTACTGTTCGGCGTCTGACGCTCCGCTGGCGCCTGCTCAGCAAGAGCCACTGCGTGGAGCTTTGCTCGCTGCGCTGGGCGATCTAGCCCCCGCAGGGAACAGCCCCCAGCAGAAGCCTCCACGGAGTGGCCAGCAGAGCGGCACGGCGAAAGCCCCAAAACTCAAGTGCTCCCTTCAGAACCTGCCCAACAGTCCCCCGGTGAGCAGCGGAAAGAGCAGGCGCTGGATGCTGACAAGGCCCAGCGGGTAGACTGCTCAGAGCTACTGCAACTTCGAAGATTCGAGCATCAGCTCCTCGTCGTAGTCGTCGGAGTCGTCAAAAACGCGGTCCCGGAGCACCAAGACACCGAGGGTGACCACACAGGCGAGTGCGAAGATTTTGTCAAACCACGAGTCGATGAGCTCGACCTCCTGGGCGTGGGTGTGGGCGGTGGACGCGCCCCTGAGCGAGAGAATGCGCGACACTTGTGCGGACAAGTTGGCCGGCAAGTTGGTGCGGATGAGGAGGGCGGTGGCCATGACGTAGATGCCGAGCACCTCGGCGATGATCAAGTGGCGGAGCCAGGTGATGGCGTCGGGTGAGTAGCTGCCGACGGGCACGAGCTTGCGGAAAGAGAGCAAGGTGGTGCGCACGTTGGAGACGGAGCCCAAGAAGAGGCCCCCCGAGAGGAGGAAGCTGAGCTGGCTCACAAGCTGGGACTCTGTAGCGGCCATGGAGCTGAGCGAGAGGATCACCTTGGCGAGCGTGATCGCTAGGGCGTCCCTGGGGGGCAAGGAGGCAGCGGTGGCGGCATCGGCAGAGTCAGCGGCGGAATCGGCGGAAATGTCGGGGCCTGAAGAGCCCGCCACGGAGCCACTGGAGCCTACGCGCCACGTCCACGCCCGCAGCGCAAGTTTTACGGACACGTTGGCCATGCGGTAGAGACAGTAGACACTGAACGCCCAGTTGGCCCACGCTCCCACCGTCGAGCCGTGCTGCTGGCCCTGGTACTGCTCCAAGCTGCGGAGGATGTCCTCGAGGATCTGCGCCTTCAACGTGCGCAACGACTCGATCTCGCGCTCGAGCTCCTGCTGCTCCGAGAGCCCCGAGAGACTGGCAAACGATTGCACCTTGTGGAGGAGCCCGTTGAGCTTCAGCCGCGTCCCACTCTCCTCGTGGAGGGTGCTCCCGGTCTGACGCGCCACGAGAGCCTCAAGTTGCGCCCGTCGCTTGCCCATGAGCCCCTGGGTGTTGTTGTAGGCCGCGATGTGGTTGTTGATGATCAAATGGTTGATCTTGAAGCTTCTGATGGAGCCCAGGGGGCCGCCGGGCGAAAAGGAGCGCAGATAGCGCTGCCCGCCGAGGTGCTGGCGCGCTCGCGAGAGCATCCAGCGGGCGGCGCCCCCGAGCGGGAAGTTTTTGTATGGGGTCGACGCCGAACCGACGCCCGAGAGCACCGCAATGATGACGATGCCGGTGACGGCGATTTCGCTGAACTTGCGCTCCACGAGAGACCGCGAGGTGCCGCCGATGGACTGCGCGGAGTAGGAGTCGGCCACGGCGCCTAGGCGACTGAGTGCCCAGAGCCACCCGGCGAAAAGCGCCCCCATGTAGAGCGCCTCGCGCTTGCGTAGTCGCCGCGGCAACACGGCGCCGAAAATGGCCACCAGGAAAACCAGCGCCGGGATCGCCACCATCAACAACAAAAGGAGCGCGTTCACCACCACAGAGAGCAAAAAGAGCCTCACGCGTGCGTCGAAGGTGTCCAGGAGCTCGCAGAGCACGAGCGCAATGAACAGCGCCGAGAGCGACACCGACAGCGCGAACACCGCCCGGACCCACGTCTCCGACACGGCGCTGCTCATGGGACCCACGGGGCGCTCTCGCGCCCAGTCCTTGGGCTCCTCGTCGGCGTCTGGCTCAAGCTCAAGGAGCGAGATCCCGTGCCGTGCGCCCACCTGGCGGAGCTGCTGGTTGATCTGGGCCTTGGGTAGTCGCAGGGGACTGAGGTACGCGGGGATGAGGCTGTGGTCGTAGGCGTAGCGGTAGCTGACGGCAAAGAGCCCACCAAAGGTGGCGAGAAGAACCGCAGCGTCGATGAGCATGGTAATTGAGCCAGGGTCACTCTGGGAGTGTGAACTGAGAGCTGGTGCTGGGAGCTGGTGCTGGGAGGTGGTGCTGGGAGCTGGTGTTGAGAGCTGGTGCTGGGAGGCGGTGCTGGGAGGCGGTGCTGGGAGGCGGTGCTGGGGGTTGAAGTTGAGAGCTGCTGACTGTTCCTGGTCCTTGGTCCTGCGACTGGGTCCTTTCTCGTGTCCTGAGGGGTCACTGGGGTGGGTAACTGTGAGACGGGCACAGGTTTCGGGTCCTGGGTCCTGGTCCGGGGTCCTTCCGCTGCCACGCCCTCAAGGCGCGAGCTCTGCACAGAGTACCGCACAGAGCCAGCACCGCCAGCACCGCCAGCACCGCCACAGCGATCACGGGGCCAAGGCACGAGGCCGCTGTTTTGGACTACAAACTCCACGATCAGCCTCTAAGGCGGTTGTTTAGCCTCCGACCTACCTACAGTCCAGGCCTCGTACCCTAACCACAGACCCGAGCTTACAGCCGCCCCTGGGCCCAACGGCCGCCGAGCGCGCGTTGAGCAGCCGAGTGTCAGTACCCTCCCAAAGGGCTTTGTGGCCTGTAGATCACTAAACTCCACCGCCAGCTTACGCGATACTCCGCTGGCCTTTCCTTAAAGACTCCTGCGGAGAGCTGTCCCTTGCGGGGGGCCTAGAGTGCCCCGAGCGCAGCGAGCAAAGCCCCACGCAGTGGCCCCCCCCGGGCAGGGGCCAGCGGAGCGGCAAAGAGCCGCCGGCAGGTGCCCAAACTTCGGGTGTCGGGGTCCACGACGCTCCGCTGGCCACTTCTTGGAGACGCCTGCGGGGAGCTATTCCTTGCGGGAGGCCTAGAGCCTACGCTGTGCACACAGCACAATGCTCCGCTGGCGTGAACAGGAGCAGTCGCCGCGCCAGCGGAGCCCAGACGCCAGGCTAGCGGCCCACCCAGCGGATCCAGACTTGGGCGCCGCACGACCACAAATTTTCCAGTGAGCTGAGCGACTGAAGACAAGGCCCCTACCACAGCCACCCAGACCGAGACCCCACACACAACCCCCAGCATGGCGTACAGGACCAGATCCGAGAAAAAGGCGAGAAAGCTCATTGTGGAGCTTCTCAAGAGCCGCAAGGTGAACGGGGCCCGCATAGCCCAGGGGTACAAGACGGCGGAGGAGCTCCAGCGACTCAACATGGCGCCGCAGGTTTTTCTCTTCAAAAATTTGTTTTCGGGACAGGTTTTGTACTCACAAGTACCGGCATTCCACCAGGACCAGATTGACGAGCAGTTTTCCTACGCCTCGTGGCAGAACCGGAAGCCCAGCCGGCGCAATGACTTGTGGCGGATCATGTGCGTGGCCGAGTTCCTGAGCCACGAGTACGCAGTGGCAGCCTACGACGGACTCGTGGCGCTCAAAAAGGCCCGTGCGACCGTTTTCAAGAGCGAGGCCCAGGCCATGAGGAAGAAAAATGACGACGGGAACGTGTGGTACTCGGGCCAGTACCGGCCTACACACGCCCAGGAATCGGTGGCTGATTTGGCCCACGTCATCGACGAGTTTGGCTTGGAGAACAGCAGACTCTACTGGGAAAATTTGTGGCGAAAGGGCCACGACGACAACTGGGCCGCCGACGTCCACCACGAGGTGTTGCCGCCCCACGATCCCAAACACCAGTCGATTCTCTTGGACGATTTACGCGCCCGTGCCGTGGAGGAGTTCGCCAGAGAGCGCGCGGAGGCTGCCCAGTAGTGGGCCGAAATTTGGCGAAATTTGGCGAAATTTGGCGAAGCTTGGCCAAACCGAAGGCGGGAGCCACAATCGTTACCCTCACACACCCGCACACCCAGCCAAAGTTATAATGTACATAGCTCAACAGCAGAGAAGACGTAGAAAGAGCCAGAGTTGAGCACTGAGCAGGAGCAACCGATCAGAGCAAGTAGAGCTGGAGGGCTAGGGGCAGACGATGGCATCGTAGAGCAGGCGGCGGTCGGGGCGGACGGTACGGCAGTCCGACTCACGTGACATTGAGTAATTTCCGTATTGGGCGCGGACCGACATCCACAGTCGGCGAACGCATGACGGGGCCGCTGCCCGAAGAGGCGATGTTTTTTTCTACTGAACAACCGACCCATAACTCGGCACCAGCTTTGATTTTAGGGCTGAAACTTTGAGAGTTGATTGCTGAACGCATCCGAAGCATCGCATTCTTTTTTCGAAGCCTCTAGCGCTTTTTTACGTTCCACAGCGCCCATTTCCCATTTCGGTTGGCCCGCCATGGACTACTACCGTAAGCTGTTGGGCAACGGGGCGGTGGCCAGCAAATTCCGGGTCAACGTTCTTCGGCCCGTACAGCTGAACCCGTCCAATCTTCGGGGATCTCCGGAGGGCGACACACCGAGCGAGAAGAGCCGGGAGGAAGCATCGGTGGCGGGGAGGATCTCTGAAGCGACCCCAGAAACAGCGCCAGAACCCCAGGTGCCGGCCCCTGCGTTGGCAGAAGTGCGCAAGGGCCCAGTGACCGCTTCTGCTTTCACCGGACCCACAGGCCCTGCGGCGGTCCCCACGCCACCCTCGCCGTGGGTCTCTGCTCCGCAGCCTCCCTCAGACCACAGGGCCGCGCTGGATGGGCCCGGCTCGCTTGAGTCACCGGAAACCCACCACCCAAACAACTGCAACCGCTGCTACCGGCTCAAGAAGCGGTGCCTGAGGGCGTACCCAAAGTGCAGCAACTGCCAAAGGACGGGGGCTCCGTGCGAGTACGTGGCGCGCAGCAATAAGCGGCGGAAAAAGGTCGCCGTAGGGGCCAACGAGACGCTCCTTGGGGACGTGAACCACGAGCTGTTTGCCCAGGCGCCTGGCGCTCAGGGAGAGGCAGTGGGGACTGTGACTGCTGCCCAGGCAGCAGTTCAGGGGGCGGTCCAGGGGGCAACTGCTGGCTCTTTCGGGGCATCTCATACCGAGACCCAGAAATTCCTGGAGCTTTCCCCACAGCACGTGCCGCAGCACAAGACGGTGCTGATCTCGTCGTTGCTTTCGGCAGAGGAGCGGGAGAGCCCTGCTGCGGATTCCGAAGGCGCCCGGGGCCACACCCAGAGCGCGCCCCGGGACCACTCGCTCGAGCGGCGGGCCCACTCTCACCCCCAGCGCTCGGCCCGCCAGGCGTTCCGCCAGCTCTCGCTCCGTGCGCTTCGCAGTGCGCACTCGTCTCCCCACAGCCACGAGGAGCTCGTCAGCATGAAGCCCATCGCAGACCCAGAGCTCCCGCGACGTTTCGCGCGCAATTTCTTCCAGAACTACGACACCCGGTGCCCCTTCGTGGACGAGGGCCAATGGCGGCGCAACTTCGAGCGCATCGACTTTGCCTCCGAGTCCATCGTCAACGTCGACGTTTACCTCGTGCTCGCGATCGGCTGTATCGTCCACGACAACGACCGAGGCAGCCGGAACTTCGCCAAATTCTTCGCCGAGCGTGTGCTCGAGTCGGTGGTGGAGATCGTGGATTTCTGCTCCGTGGAAGGCATGCGGTTGTTGCTCTTGTTGGCGATCCTCCGGCTCAATCTCCACGCGCACGAGGAGTGCTGGGAGCTTCTCGGGATCTTGGTGCGCCAGGCGGTGCGTCTCGGGCTCTACCGCCGCGGGAGTGACTCTGAGCGCGCCATCTTCTGGTCCGTGTACAATTTGGACAAGCGGCTCAGCGTAATGATGGCACGGCCCAGCCAAATGCCGCGGGACGAGTTCATCCGCACGGGCCTCCCGTGGGATGAGGAGGCGGGGGGAGAGGCAGAGGTGGCGAGAGGAGAGGAAGGGACACTGGTGGCGAGAGGAGAGGGTGAGGGCGACGGAGAGAGGAGCACCAGGCCGCCCCTGTGTGTCGTGGAGCTCGTGCACCACGAGATTCGCTACAGCCAGCTCCTGCTGCGGCTTGTTGCCTTGAAGCTCGGGCCAGGGGTTGCCGACCAGAGCCCCAGCCACACAGGCCCAGACTCCACCCACCCAGCGCCCGTCTCTGGTCCATTCTCCGCGGAAATGGCCGCCGGCGTGCGCCAGCTCTCCCTCGACATCGAAAAATGGCGCGTGGCCATCAGCAGAAGCATCCACCGAGCGCGCTACGACTCCCCTGAGGACTACGTGACTCTCGTGAACCTCGCGTACTACTACTTCCTCATAGAGCTCGACCGCATCTCGCTGAGCCAGTCGTTCCAGTTCACGCTCCAGTTCTTGTCGAACTCGTTCAGCCTCATCGTGGCGGACCTGGACCCCAAGTCCGGCGTCAGATTCTCGCTTTCGGCGCTGTTCTGGTACCTGCAGCTCTTCCAGGTGGTTGATTTCAACTTGGACCTGCTCCGCAAAATGCTCAGCACGGGCTCCCCGAAACTCGAGACGGTCCAGCTCGGCGAATTCAACAGCAATTTGCAGCTTTTCGTCAATCTTTTCAAATACTTGGCCAAATTGAAGTTGGAGGAGCCCGAACTCAACTCCAAAATTGCCCTCTACTGCGACCAGTTGAGCATCTTGGGCACCAAAATGATGGGCTTCATCATGAACGAGAGCGAGCGGCCGCGCTTTGGCGAGGTGGTGGAGCTGATCCACCGCCGCTTGCAGCCAGAGCTGGCTCTCTGGCCCTAGACGCCGAGCTGCTGCCACTAGAGGCGCAGATTTGGCTCCTCGGGGCCCAGGACGCTCCGCTGGCCACTCCGTGGAGGCTCCTGCGGAGAGCTGTCCCCTGCGGGAGCACTGGACATCCTGCATATTGTCGGATTGCCCTCGGAATCAACGCCAGAACTTTGGCTCCAGTTCTCCTCCAAAGCAATAAATACATACTTTATGGGCCCTAATGTACTCTCAAGACATAATTTTTCTACTAAAAGCGCCAGAATCGGACAATTTTAGCCGATTGTGTTGGGCCTTTGGCACCCGAGGTAAGAGTACGGCATATAAGCCCTCGGGCCCTGGCGCTAATGCCCCGAGCGCAGCGAACAAAGCACCACACAGTGGCCTTCCCCGGGTAGGGGCCAGCGGAGCGTCGTAGACCTCAGAGCCTGAGCGCTCGGCGGCTCTTCCGCTCCGCTGGCCACTTTGTGGAGACCCCTGCGGGGAGCTGTTCCCTGCGGGAGGCTCAGAGCTAGGGCCAGCGGAGCGTCAAGGAATCCGGGGCCTGGGATTTAATGAGACCCGCTACCCCGGCTGTTATTTGCTAATACATAGGAGATCAAAAGCTGTAGGAGGTGGACCAAATAGGCCTTGAGATTGGGTTGTTGGGCTGGACTGGTCTTGGTAGAACTGGTAGTATTCATTTCGCTGGTGGTGGAGGGGAAGTGCTAGGTAGTGCTAGCGGGGATTTAGGGACTACCTGCGCTTGCGCGCACTATTTAGCGACTACTGCGCTAGTCCTCTACAGCTCTGCCCACAATTTCCACACCCTTCGTCTCTTAATTTTGGTAAAAATACCCATTTCCCTGTTTTTGTGTGCGGTACGGGGAGACGGGAAAGTTCAGCTACCCTTTCGTCACCTTTCGTCGCCTCCTGACACATCCTGGCACTGATGGAACTTCCTGGCACCGGATCATAAGCGCCTGCACACAGCGGTCGTGCATTTTCCAGAGGCAAATCCGCGGAGGCCAGGCTACGGACAACGAGAGGAGCACGAACCTACGGCAAGCAGAGGCTCCAATTGAGACCCAGTGCATCCAGCGACCTTCCCCCAGCGAGCGAACAGAGCACAGATTTCGTCGAGCGATTTTCAGCGATTTTCGGCAACCAGTGACCAGTGACCAGCCGCCACTGACCAGCCGCCACTGACCAACGACTACAGACCAACGTCCAAAAGCCCAAAAACAGCCCCCAGCTCTCCGTCCACCGCCCCACAATGCCCCCCAAAGCCGACTGGGACAAGTACATAGCGCCCAACGAGGACGATGACGCTGCACAGGACAAAATCGTGCCGCTTTCGGAAGGCGATATTCAGGTGTTGAAGACGTACGGGGCAGCCCCCTACGCGCACTCGCTCAAGCAGCTCGAGAAGGACCTCAAGGACATTGAGGATCGCATAAAAGAGAGCATTGGCATCAAGGAGTCAGACACGGGACTCGCCGCGCCCCATCTCTGGGACGTCATGGGCGACAAGCAAAGAATGAGCGAAGAGCTGCCTCTCCAGGTGGCGCGGTGCACCAAGATCATCGAGGCCTCGGATATGCCCTCCGGGTTGCCCCCATCGAGCTCCTTGTTGCAGAACGCCGACAACAAGTCCAAGTACGTGATCAATATCAAGCAGATCGCCAAGTTTGTCGTTGGTTTGGGCGAAAGAGTGGCCCCCACGGACATCGAGGAAGGCATGAGGGTGGGTGTCGACAGACAGAAGTACGAGATCCAGTTGCCGCTCCCGCCTCGAATCGACCCGTCGGTGACGATGATGACGGTGGAAGAAAAGCCAGATGTCACTTACAGCGACGTCGGAGGGTGCAAGGAGCAGATCGAGAAGTTGCGCGAGGTGGTGGAGTTACCGCTTTTGCTGCCTGAGCGCTTCGTGAAGTTGGGGATCGATCCGCCGAAGGGAATTTTGCTCTACGGCCCGCCAGGAACCGGGAAAACCTTGTGTGCACGTGCCGTCGCCAACAGAACGGACGCCACGTTCATCCGTGTGATCGGGTCCGAGTTGGTACAGAAGTACGTGGGAGAAGGGGCCAGAATGGTGCGGGAATTGTTTGAAATGGCCCGCACGAAGAAGGCGTGCATCATTTTCTTCGACGAGGTGGACGCCATCGGTGGAGCGCGGTTTGACGACGGCGCGGGTGGCGACAACGAGGTGCAGCGGACGATGTTGGAATTGATCACGCAATTGGACGGATTCGACCCCAGAGGTAACATCAAGGTGATGTTTGCCACCAACAGACCCAACACCTTGGACCCTGCGTTGTTGCGGCCGGGCAGAATCGACAGAAAGGTGGAGTTCTCGTTGCCCGATTTGGAGGGCAGGGCCAACATTTTCCGCATCCACTCCAAGACCATGAGCTGTGAGAAGGACATCCGGTGGGAGTTGATCTCGAGGTTGTGTCCCAATGCTACCGGTGCCGAGCTCCGGTCGGTGTGCACCGAGGCGGGGATGTTCGCCATCAGAGCGAGAAGAAAGGTGGCCAACGAGAAAGACTTCCTCAAGGCAGTGGAGAAGGTGATCAAGGGCAACTTGAAGTTCAGCTCCACCAGCCAGTACATGCAGTATAATTGAGGGGAAGGAGGGAGCGCGTGTGGCCGACCGAGTGTCGGCGTGCTGGCCAAGCGGTTCCCAGGGACACCAGCTCTTGTACTTGGTTGTGGGCGTGTTCCGTGTGTAAGAGTTATAAATGCACTGAGAAGTACGTGTAGAGTCAGGTAGGATATAGGACCTGGTGGTGGGATGTGGTAGGATGGTTACGGGCTGGTAGAGATTATGGACGACAACCGGGCCAGCCAGTTAAAACGCCGCTATATTTCCTACTGGAGTCTCAGGGGAACTCTAGTTCTGGCTGTCAGCGTCCCTGGGCCAGTTCTTAGACCATTGCCGTAGTGCTGGATGCCGTAACTACAACTCCAGCTCGAAAGGTCCAAGCTCCAGCGACTTCGAACAGTGCCCATAGCCTGTGTCTCTCCAAGATCATCTCTACAACTCCCAGTGCCTCTTTATAAGCTCCCAGGACCTCTCTACAGCTCCTGTCACTCCACTACAATCATCTCCATGCGAATATTGTACAATGCCACGTCCTCTCCCAGCTAGAGCCTAATCCCACCACGAGAGACACCCCATGCCGTCGGTCTGGCACGAGGCCAAGAGCGCATAAGGCGGCAATTTGTTTTCGGGAACCTCCAACCCCAGCGCCTCGGAGCTCGATTTCGGCTTGATATTAACGAAAATCTCCTCCTCTACCCGGAACCGGATCTTCTCGTTCACGTCGATGAAGAGCTCGGTGTCCTCGTCTGGCTGCCACACCCAAGCCTTATCTGCTGGTCTGAAACTGCAGTTTTCAAAAAAATAGTTTTTGGGAATGAAAATCTCGTCGAAAAACTCCATTTTCACCTTTATACCCTCGGCTGTGCACTCCAGCACCCACCCGGTCAAGATCTCACCGATGAAAGGCTTCCACACCACGCACCGGAACCGCGCCTCCACGAAAGCCGCTCCGTCCCCTGGCTTCAAGAGCCCATCCTTGATGTCGCTGAGATCCCACACGCTCACCACGAGCCCCAAGTTGCTCACAACTTTGTTGGAATATTTCTTGTTGAGCTCATTGCGGATGGAGGTCTGGATCGGGATGTTGAATGTGTGGGGCGGGACCCGCACCAAGTCGGAAATTTCCGAGAGAATGAACATCTGGCGCCTAAGTGATCTGGCGCCGAAGAAATTTGGCGCTTTGGAAGTTTTGGAGCCTCGGAATGTGCTGCATAAAAAGGCAGCCCTCCGTGGCAAGTGCTGGAGAAGGTCAGAGAACCTGCGATGTGGTCACGTGAGTGTAATATGCCGGAACATGGAGAGCTGAAGAGGTCCCGAAGAGCTCTCGTAGAGCCTCCTGTGGCTCTATTTTCTTCAAACATTGCCCTGATTCTGCTCCGATTTTGTCAGATTTCTACTCTGGCTCTCACTTTGTTTAGAGCCTGATCCTGACTCCATTTTTGGCTTTTTCATAAAGTTCCATGAGCCACCGAGTTCTGAAGCCTGCGCCCAGGCCTTCAAGACACACAAACACCTCCAGCAAATCGTCTGATCGACGGCTTGCCGCTGGTAGGCAACCCGCCAATTTCCTACGCAACGTCGAGAAAGCTCCTGTGCGCAATTTGGCGGCGGTGGTAGCCTCTCACGGTCCTGCGCCAGACGCCAGTCGGACCGTGAAGCGAACGGCGGGCGACAAGAGCTGGGAGGATAGCTCGCTCCTCGAGTGGAATCCGAAGCATTTTCGGCTCTTTGTGGGCAACTTGGGTCAGGATGCCACGGACGCAATGCTTGCTACGGCGTTTGGAAAGTTCGACACCTTGAGCAAGGTCAAAGTGCCTGTGGACAACCGCACGGGCAAAAACAAGGGCTACGGTTTTGTGGCCTTTGAAAGTGCCGATGACTACTTCAAGGCGTTCAAGGAGATGAACGGAAAGTATATCGGACAGCATCCGGTGCAGTTAAAGCGGGCCGAGACGAGCGTGAAGCTGTCAAAGAAGAGGCGCTAGGTAGGAGCGGCGCGGGAAATTGCTGCACGCCCTTAATTTGTGCTCTAAGTGCTAGAGGTAATGAAATAATGTGGATGGGACTGGTCTGGCGTGAGCTGGCTGTAGATCTGACTGTAGATGTGGACCGTAAGGCTGCTGCAAGCGAGAGCTGGCTGGGACAGGCGGTAATTAGCGTGGAGCGCGCTAATTTAGGGCAGATGCCGCCTAGAACTAAGGGCACTAGATAGTGGGTCTGGGTGCAGGACCTCAATGATTTCAGTTGAAAAAATCGCCTGGACCCACCCCGTGCCACCACCCAGGAGACACACGCCGGCAGATTCCGGTCCCATGTTCAGCCTACGTCTTGTGACGCCGCGTCGCGTTGCGCTGCCGCTTTTCTCTGCATTTCTGCGCCCGCCGGTGCTCCTGCTCAGGCACAAGAGCTCGCTCCCCGAGAACTTCGATCCCAAGCGAGACTTGCCCTCACAAGGCGAGTGGAAGCACATCAAGCACCACATCCCCGGAGAATCTGTGCAGACCAATGACTTGAAGAGCCGGATTCCGAAATTTCCCTTCGCGAAAGAAACAATTCCCACCCTCTTGCCGCGGCCTGGCGTGCCCCAGGTCGGGCCCAACTACACGTTCAAGCAGGTGGTCCAGATCCTCAAACACAAGACGAAACCGGAGCTTATCTACGAGGCGGAACCCCACCGACTTTACTTTTTGGCATGCTTCTCTCTAGCGGTTGCCTTCACCATCTACGGGCTTCTTTTGCTCGAGTACGCGGTGTATGAGGCCATTGAGCGCAAGAAACTGAACGAGAAGGAGTTGTCCAGCACGCTTCTCAAGAGAGATTTGATCCTCAACACGCTCTTGTTTTCTGTTCCCGGTCTCATCCTCCTCCGGATAGCGCTTGGTTTTGCCAGATTTCCCCTCAGGTTAATCCGCCGGATCTGGTACTTGCCTGGCCGCGTGGAGCACGTCAAGTTTACTCTGTACCCGATGTTCCCGGGACAGCCCACGCCTGTGATTACGATGCCGCTCGCCAACTTGGAGCGCCGTTCTGGCACCAAAGTCTGGACAGGAAAGGGTTTCTACGGGACCGCCAACAACTCGCAGTTCTGTTTCGGCTTGAAAGAGGCGGAGACCAAGAGGACGTGGGTAGTGGACAGGAGGGGCTTTTTCTGGAGCGATGGCCGTGTTTTTGACTACCTCTTCGGGAAGGAGTCGCTAGAAGAGGCCGAGTTGGGGGTCCCGTACGACGAGCAGGTGGCCATAGTGAACCGCAGTTTGATGAAGCAGCGCAAGGCCTTGCGGGAAAAACACGGCATGTTCTACAAGTGGAAATTTCAGTTTCAGGAAATGAAAAAGGATCTTGGAAAGGTGGCGGGCTACATCGGGTCCAAAATTGGGGCTTCAAGCAACAAAAAGGCGTTGGGTGGCGGAAAAGAGGTTCTGAAGAAATTCAAGAAGAGATAGACGGCAGCCTAGCGGGCCAGCGGGTGTGAATTGTCCGCGACAGTCGTGATTTAGTGGCAATAGCCGCCAATTTTGCGACCTGTTACTGCCATTAGCGTCAAATGGCCCCAAATCCGCCTTCAGCAAGACCTCGATCCGGTCCCAGACGCTTCACTTCACCCACCACTTCATCCTGTACATAGAAATAGTCTCAGATCGTCGGCCTGTAGATGTCGAACGGCCTGTAGAGGCCCAGATTTAGCCGGAGAATCGCTGGCATGGGCCCATTGCCTCGCGCCTATTGTTCGCTGTTGACTACGCAACAATGGCGCAGTTTTTGGCGCGCACGGCCCCAGGCCCTTGATGGCCACGAGACCCCAACAGAGACACACCCAGCTCGAAATTGCTCCAAATTTGTAGCTACATGACTACCTCGCCCCGGCAGTATCCCGCTGGCTTTTTCTGCGCATCACTAGCTGCCCAGAGGGGCCCCTAGGCTCTCTGGCCTCCTCCGTACCATCTCCAACCCCGAGCCCGAGCACAGTGCCTAATTCGGTCCTCCCACTCCGCCCACACCTTTGAAAACCTCACGCTTCTCGTCCCTCCCTCTCCTCGTAACGGCCGGCCAACACCCAGCCCTACACCCAGCCCGGCCTCCCCTCGTAGCTCCCCTCCACCACCAGCCCACCCTTCTCCTCATCTCGCCATTCAGTAGTCCTGCACACAGACCTATTATTTCCCAATTTGTCGCCGAAGGTCGCTTTTTCGCGCGTTACCCGGACATCGTTGAATTGCCACTTCCAACCCCCCCCTTATCTGACGGAACACATGGCCCCTTTGAATTATTCGCCGCTCTTTTGACAAACACAACCCGCCGGTGGCACTTTTCCTATAGTCGGTCCCGAATTTCGTGTCCGTAAACCCCGTGACTGTCTGCTCATAGCTTGAAATTTCCAGGTTCTGAGTGCCGTTCCTTGAGTCTACGTGTACATTTTTGAGGTACCTGTCTGTTCACTGGCAACAGCCGTCACTTTCGCTGCTGACTCATTTTCTGAATAGTCACGGTATCTGGACGCTGCCTTTCAAGTCGTTGCTTTACCACCCTCCATCCCCGTGTTTACCCCCGGTCTCCTTACCTCCAGGTCTTGCTGTCCCCCTCACTATCCTTATTGTCTGCCTTTCCTCATTCGTTTGTGGAACTGCCCCGACTTCCCAAGCTCTCGGTAGTTTTAATCCGAAGCATCCTTTTTCCTTTGCTCTGCTGTGAATTGGGACCCTTAGCCCACGCCGTCGCCATTTGCCACCGTTGATATCCAGCGTGCTTTAGCCCGCGGCTCATCCCCTTATACCACGCCAGCTTCTCCCTCGCCTCCTGATCACACCTTCCACCATGGCCGCCAGTCTCATCCAGCCCAACGAGAAGCGCAAGATGTCAGAACTTGAGGACATAACCAACAGCAACACCTTCCACAACAAGAAGCTCAAGGCCTCGCCGGCGACAGCTTTCCGCCTCTTCAAGGACCAGCTGGAGCCTCAGCAGGAGAGATCTCCTTCTCCCTCAAGTGCTGCCTCCTCTCCACCGAAGCAGCGCGCTAAAAGCGTTTCCTTTGCGAGCCCGATAAAGCTCCCCGCGGCCCAGATCCAGAAGGATAAGCACTACCAGGAGTCACCGCTCTTGACGCCCAAGGATGAAGAGGATGACGAGGATTACGCCACCGAATTTCCTAGTGCAGAGCTGGGTGCAGTGCATAACCCCGATGATCTTGACCATAACTCCGACTACTTGGCACTCAGTTCCACCCTCAGAATGCTTTACAACTCAAAGTCAGTGATAAACGCCCAAATAGTGCAACTTTCCAAGCTTTTGGAGTTCCACTCACACGCCTCCACCCGTGAGGACGTGGTCGATTTTGTGTTGAAGCTCCTCGGCAACGAGCTCAATCTTCCGAAGCAGAACAAGATCATTCGGTCTCCGATGATCGAGTGGTCCAAGTACCACCAGGGCTTGTCTGGACTTTCGGACGAGTGTTTTGGGAAAAACGACGAAAAGCCGATCTTCAAGACGTTGAACATTTTTGAGCCTAAGGACTAGGCCATTTTTGGGTCTCCTCAAGTTCACGTCCTTTCTAGCCACTTTCTGGGCTAATGGGCTTCCATGCTCTAGGCGCCATATCTCATCGCTTTCTACAAATTGAGCCGGGTGGTTAACCCCAGGCACTCGGGACCCCCACACAAATCCACTGCAAGGTTGCATCTGCACCTAGAGCCATGGGTCGGCCCGAGATGGCGATGAGGGCATGAAAGGTACAGGATTAGCCTTATTTTGCTTTTAGTTTGTTTTCTTTGTTTCTGTTGAGTTGTTGTTTGTTTGTTCTTTGGGTAGCGGTTACGGTTTCTATAAATGGTCTGAGAGCTTTCCAGGCTATTGATAGTGTATATAGTTTAATGATAAAGAGTTACGAGAGCATGTATGGTGGGGTGGTATTTCTTGGAGTTTTTGTGTACCCATTTGGGTGCAAATTTGGTGTTGAAAGGCCCATCAGCCGCCAATTTACTCCAGAATTGACCGAAAAAAAGTATGATTTCCTTGCTTTGGCATATGCTTTCAGTTCGGCCTCAAAATTATTTAAAACCTCTTTAGTATCTGTCTTTGATGTATAGAGATCATCAGGACAGCGAGTGAAGCGCACACCTTCGGAAAAGCCTACCCATGGCCAAGGACGCCCGGTTTCAAAAAAGAGCGGGAGGCAGCGGCACTTGTGACGGAATGGGATGCAAATCCTGGTGTTTTGTAAAATTTAAAGGGCGGCAGGCAGCCAGCCGCTTGCCGGGGGCAGTCATGCCTCCATCCACGCATGGCCTATAGCCAACCTCCGGCACCTACATCTTCCAAAATCTCCGTGCATTGCGGTGCGAACTCCCGGCCCCTTCTTAGGGCATTCTCGTCGCAGAATCGCCTATTTCCCCGGCTTCTTATCGGTCTCCTCCTCCTCGCTATCGGTAACCAAAAACGCGTCCGAGTTGACGGGGGCAGCACTCAACGGCTGCCATTTCTTGGCGGATTCATCCTCCTGCGACGCCCTGCGCCGGGGCAATTGGGGCGCCTCGTCGTCGTTGTCGTTCAAACTGATCCCGCTGTGGAAATCGTTCGGGAGAATGACGGGATCCTCATCAAAGCGGGCGCCTTTCTTGGAGTACAGCGAGCCACCAAGGGCGCCGAACAACTTGGGGTTCTGTTTCTGGCCCTCGGAGCGCCTCTGTGGTCTCTGGGGACGTGGGGGCGCATCCTCTTCATCAGAGGGCTCCTGGAACCGCTTGGTGAGCCCGCTGACCCACCCATTGAGCGTCGTCTTGGCCTCCTCAAAACCCTGCGTGAACGACTCCTTGAGCTGGCCAAATTCGTCCGGACTGTCGTCTGGGTTTGGCGGGAGCTCCTTCTTCCTCCTGGCACTGGTGCGCACTCTTCTCCTGTGCTCCTCCTTCTCGAACTGCTGCTGGAGCTTGCGCGCCAATTCCTCGTCCTCGTTGATCGTCGACACGTTGCGGCCGACGGAGACCTTTTGAGGGGTCTCAGCGGCCCGTGGGGTCGGAATTTCGGGCACAAACGTCGGGTCCGAGAGGTACAAAAGCGCCGTGAACGCAGGGTCCAATTGGCCCGACGACGCGATCAACACCGCGGTACGGACCTTCTCATCGATGGCTGGAAACGCCTCCTGGAGCTCTCTGAGCGCCTGAGTCTTGGGAGACACGGGGCGTGCGGGCGGCGGCGGACCGTCTTCCTCCTTGGACTCAGGGGCTGTGGCGGTGACTTGAGAAGCGGCCGCCGCCTTGGGACTGGCGGCCTCTTGGGAACTGGCCGCGCTCTTGGAGCCAGCAGAATCCTGGGAAGTAGAATCTTTAGGCGGCTCTTCAGCATCGGCTTTCTCTTTGGGCTCTTTCAGCGCCTCGGCGGCGGGTCCGCTCGAGCGCTTGGCTTCAGTCGGGAGCTCGTCCAACGGCTCCAGGGAGACCACCGTGAGGGTGTCGTTAGGGTCGGTCATGGCGCTGTTCTGGGTAGAAGTTGTGGACAGGACCTGTCGCTGGTTGGAAGTTCAGGGTCTGGGTCAATTGGCGCCGTCTCAGGAGCAGCGTGTCACGATTGCCACTGGATCGGGGGGTACATGGGGCGCATAACACCAGCCCTGTATCCGTGCTGGCATTTACCCTTTAGCGTAGATCTCAGTCATCACTATAAATACTTCTCTCTCAGCCATCCTTTGGCCTTCTCTTCTTTTCTCCAGATAGATATAGAATACTCCGAAACTTTAGAGCTTTATACTGGCGTTCCATTGGTATAGAGTGTGGACAGCGGAGACAAAGCAAACAATGCTGGTGCTGTGCCAACGGCGCAAGGATGTGCTACGTGTGCCCATCCGTCCGCCAGCATTGGACATTGTAGTGGCAGCCAGAAGGAGCAGGAGTGTAGCAGGAGCTCTGAGATTGTGATATTATTGGGGATTCGAGACTAAGGGAAAGTGTTGCCAAAGACTGGCTCTTTGGCTGAGATCTTTTGCGCATTGGGCCTCCGTAGGGCTCTATCGCCTTTCGTCCACCCCTACACCCTTCTTCTGCCCTTACTGCCTAATACTTCCTCCTACCCCTAACTATCTATCCCTACTCACTTCCTCTACCCTACACTTCTCTATGCTGTGATGTATTGTTACCGCGTACTCTATTGCAAACAGCGAATCGTAATTTGTGGTTCCGGTCCGGGGTGTTGAGAACCTGTCACAGGCTCCCTGGAAATAAGCCTGTCTGGCCCAACTCTTGGGTCCAAATCTCTCTATTTCAGGCCCTGATCTCAAATTCGACTTCTAAAGCCCGATGTCCACACCAGCAAATTGCCAATGCCGCTTGTCTCTCCTACGAAGACTCCTTCTCCTCTCTCTTCTTCTGCTTGAGCTCTTCCAACTCTTGTTTTCTTCTCTGGAAATCGAGGTTTTCGCATTCTTCCCATGAGTGCTTGTCAGCCTTGCAAACAAGCGACGAGTTGGCAGACTGCCTCACAAGACATATCTGGTAGAGGGCGTAGTATGCGGCACATCTGTCTCTCCATTTCAAGGGGACCTTGTACTTCTGCAAATCATCTTGAGAAACTGCGGTGTTAGTAGAGTGAAAACTTTAATGCCGGTTACTTTAAGCAGACATCCTGTTGATTTTACCGTGGTCTGCCGTGGTCCTGCCCTGGTATGGGCGAGGAATTCGACTGCTGCCGCTTGAAGGCCAAACGTCAGAAAGGATACCGGCGCCAACGCCAAAATGCAGGTACCATCACATCACTTACGAAGCGGGGGAAACTCGGTCACAGTCATTTTTTGTTCCGGTGTTCTGCGGTCTCTGCTCTTGTCTGTCTCTTCTGACAACACTCGTGATGTTATAGGTCAATTCATGGTTACACAAAAATGAATATATGCAGGATTTTATATTTGGCGGGGTCTCAGAGTCTGATCATGAGCTACAAGGCGGCAAGCTGGCAGTCAATTGACGAAAAATTGGGGGCTTGCTGGATCTGGGTGGCGAGTGGGTACAGTGTATTATGTGGCCAGGCTTTGAGAAACTTGGGGAGCTAGTCTGGGCTGTTGTTCATGCGATTGGCAGCACGTTCGCTAACAGCGGGACTCCTCCTTGGGCTCGCGATGGACATCCCCAAGATCACCGATTGGAAATGTTGCCCGTGGGCTGCCTGTGTCTGGACCTGCTATTGGGCTCTCGTGGTCACCCGGGTGACAGAAAGGGGTGGCCCGAGGTTCTGGCGTTCTCAAGTAGCGGCCGTGATACGGGCCTCGTCTACATCTCTCTCCGGGAGCTATCGCGGACCTGGTGCCTCTAGTGACCGTCCTAATGCGCTGCCTACCAACAACCTGATGACTCGTGTGTATTGGCACCGGCATTTGCCATGTGCCTGGGTGTATGTAACAAAATCTATTGCTTGTGGCTGGCAAGTCTCTCCTTGAGTGACAAGTACTGGCACTTGAAGAACGCCTCCTTGGTGTCTTTGCAAAACGACGTTCCCTTGTCAAGACACTTGTAGTATTCAATCAAGGGAGCGGCGCAGTGATCTCTATGCAAGAAAGGCACGTTGTGTGTGTCCATTTCCTCTTGGGAAGCTGACGTTAGTATGTGGTAGGGAAGTGGGAGTGAAGAGGGCGGTAGCGAAAGTTTTAAGGCCTAAAAAGCGGCGAATAGCTGAAATGATGATCCAAGCAATAGGGAAAATAGCGAATGATAGGAAATAAAGGCAGGCTGCATAAAGGGACTAGCAGTTGTGCGCCAGGGCGCCCTGCCCCAGCCTCTTGCAACACTGTGAAACTCTGCCCAAGTTGCGTCCAATACTGCTCAAATTCTGCCGAAATTCTGCCCAAATGTTCACTTTGCTCAGATTCTGCTCGGATTCTGCTCGGATTCTGCTCAAGTTTGGATCTAAATTCTCCTCATATTCAGCCTCACGGCGTACCACGGCTAAGAACATGCGCCAGAACAGGGCTCTGGTTTTCCTCACCCTGGCTTCCATGCTGAAATTGGCGTTACTTCTCTCAAAATTTTCATATCTTCTGTGAAAATAACTGCAACAACTGGCCCACTCTAGGCTCATCTTCTTTCAGATGTCGCCCCTCTTCATGCGAGCTCACTTTCCTCTAGCTCCTCGCCATTTGCCTTTGTCGGTAGCAAGGGAAACCCTCGACCCTATGTACTTACGGAGAGCAGGAAATTCGTACTTCTCTGCGGTCATGGTGGCTCTGCTGTCTTCTGTACTACCGCTCTGTTGATGGTCAAAGACAGAGATGTAATTGGTGATTGGTTGGTATTATGTCAGTAATGACATAAGCCATTTTTTTTGGTGACTTTAAAAAATGCTGGTCCCAGGAATCGAACCTGGGTTTGTTCGGCCACAACGAACTGTACTAACCACTATACGAGACCAGCTTATTTACTAGTAAAAACTGGCCAAAATATATATACCATGTGCTTTGAAAAAGTTTTATATTTTTAGACCAGCAATCAGCTTGCTCATATTGCGTTTATTCAGTCCAAAATACACCAAGATTCTTTGAGCTCCTGCACTCTATTCCCAAGTCAGAACAGCAACCATGTTGAGTTCTTGAGCCTCAAGCTTTGGCTTCAAGTTTCAGCCCCCACCAACCCTGGACATGTCTCAACGACGCCAAGACGGAATTGCGAAATATTTTCTGCACGGGAATCCCCCGCTAGAGCTCAAAATGAAACGCCTTGCTCATTTTTTGGGCTGAAATTCGTTTCACTATCCAACAATCTCCGCTCCCCTCGATCTGCTAAGCATCTGCACGATAATATCTGAGCTTGATCTGACCTTTGTAAGTTGATTGAGACGGCCTTTAGGAAAAGCGAGCTTGTCCTACTCTACGCAAAAACTTCCATGCTAGTTCCTGAAATAGATTTCCACCACGGCAATCTTTCCACTGCATGACCATGCATCCCTAATATCTTTCCATGTCTCAACAATAAAAATGAGCTACGGCTAGCGATTGAAATCTCAACACAATTTTATTTTTGAAAAATGCCAGATATGGCAAACTTTCCGAATCTTACTTACTGTTCTAGACAATGATGTGCTATGTAGTGTATAGATCAATAGGCTGGATTCATGATTCGATCGGAACAATAGACTTTAAAATATTTTCTATTAGATTTATTCTGTCAGCTTCAACCCTAGTCGACATGGTTAAAACTCCACACTCCAGGAAACAATTGCATTTTTAAAATCGAGCCCCTATGATAAAGGCGCTGGGGGTTGTATGAGCTCTCTGAAAATAGAGGATCATATACTGCTAGGGCTAAAAGCAATCGACTTTCTTTAGTGACGTTTATTATTTTCATGCATAATCCGGACTTATAACGCATCCAAAGTTCCATCGGAAAAACAAATACCCGTCTTTATACTAGCAGGGTCTCAGCTTGGCCACCATCTACGTTGATGCTAATGCATAGCTTCTTAAAACTATTGTCTGATAATTGATGCTCAGGTTTATGCATGATACGGGTCTTCAGTAGATATTATTTACGTTCGATACATTCCAATGCTTGCAAATCGTCTCTGATAGCTTGTTGGCATTATTCATGTGCTCAAAGCCCCAAAATGGAAACATGTTCCGCTTTCTGGAACTTTAATTGAAACAACATCCAAATTAGGCTCTATTTATAACCTCCACGTGCTTTTACGGGCGTCTGATCTTAGTTCTTGGCAATGCCGTTTCATTGGATCTGGCGCTATTGATTGCAGCTGTCGGTTAGGACACTGGCAACTCTTAGCGACCAGCTTCTGCTTTACAATCAAATCTGGTCACATTTCCACCACTGTACAAGTCCTTGAAGATGCTGCAAAAATTATGTTTACACGTATACCGCATATCAATACTACAGACTACGTCGCGTAAACAAGTCTTAGTATTGCTCGCAATATCAGGCGACCTTATGCATTTCAGCTGCCCCTCTTTGTTTAAATAATTCCATACATTTAAAAAAAAATGGGCGATATCCAGACAATCATGCTGAAATGCATGCGCCAGTCGATCGTATGGAATCGTTCTTATTTCCGGCCAGACACCTTCTGACAACTCTCGCTTGTATTGTGTTTCAAGGTTGCACACATCGCCTACTTAGCATAGGTAGATGGTAGTATGGGATTTAGTGATGAGATTTTCCCAATCCGGCAATTGCGCTTCTGCAGCAAATGCGCGGGCCAGATGTGCTGATAGCGCAAGGACTACGCCTCTTATGGAGCGAATTTTCTGGCTATGATATCCCCGAGAATATTTTGGACGCATCACTGTGGTTGCGGGATCGCTGACCCTTATTGCAGTCTCAGAATATTCTAAACGCATTCTACTACTTGCTATTTTTCCACTTGCACCGACGGTCGGGATTCCGTGAGCTGCTGAAAGTTGCCTCACGATCTGGAATGCGCATTAAAAGCATAATAATGCTAGCATTGAGCCTATTTAGTTTTGAAATTGCTGTCGTAGATGTCGATCCTTCTTGCAAATCCAGACCTGGTACATCTGCGCCGAGATTTTTAATCAAGACAGGGCGCATTACTCAGAAAGGGTTCGTTGGGTCAAGGCTTTTGCTCAGGGGCTTAAGTGCTACATGGCACTTTGAAATCGTATTTTCCCTCGGTAACTGAGAACAATTCGATCTCTATGTTGGCTTTCTAGTGAGTCAGTCATTGAAGAAGAATTCCTAAAGAGTAGGTCTCTGGAAGTTCTAGTGCATGTACAATTAGATAATAGTCTCAATTAGGCAGAAATTCAAGTCCTTACCCCTCAGAGAAAATTTCAGGGGCGCACTTTTTTCATATGCAAACCCGGAAATAACTTTATTAAAAATATAATTCTCGAGAGCGCCCAAGAAGCCCTGCGTTGCGGTTAAACAAATTTCCGAGTCCAATAGTGCATTCTAAAGGTGGGGGTGATGGTAGTGAGTATCTCGCCCCACTAGATGACATCACGACATGGTCTGCTGCTACTTTAGGCTTTAAGGTGACGATGTACATAATTTATGCTGCCGTGATAGCATCATAAATCCACATTTGCGTTTCGTGAGCTGTATAGAATAATATCTGCGTCTTCCATGGGTCAACGTCTACGTCACTGAGCCCCAAATAGACACATTTCCTTGCTTGGTTGAGACGTTTTCTTAACAAATGGGCGACATATTCTACGAACTTGAATTGAAGGGAGTTACCTGAACATGCTTTTTGAGCTTTTTAGACAGGTGCATCTGTAAACATGTTTCATCTCACCGCAAAAGTTAGCACTAAGTGAAATGCGCATCTTAATAGAAAACGCCTCAAATGAGCCGCACAACCTATATTAAATTACGCTGCATGATGCCCTCTTGCAGTGTACATACTGCACATTTTTCTAACTCCATCTTGTGCGTATCCGCATTATGCATGAGCACATCTCGTTAGATGATTATTTTATATTTTCTAGAATTGGTGAGATCAGGAGCGGCTTATCTTGCCTGCCTCTCATGCATTCCGCAGAGTCCCGATTCTTACGACAATCCGAGCCTTAGTTGCATAGTTTATATAAGAGCTCAATGTCCCGTCCGGAACGTCAGATTTTTATCATCTATTTTAAATTCAAATCCTCTTTGCAACGTTAGATTTCTGTTGCATACTTTAGCATCACGTGCATTGGACATGCCTTCGCCCTCCTCCCCAAACCGTGTGCGGTTGCCTTCCATTAACGAGCTCACCTCGGCATCCTCATTCGCCAGCGTGTCCCCTCGTGGTCCGGACGAACGTCCAGGTGCTCTCTTGCCCAAAGATATCCCTCCATTGGGCTCTTACCGCTACCCCATGGGTGCACCAAGACCAGCAGCCACTAACTACGTCCTTGGCTCCGGGGCCTACTCAAGGCTCACGCCCGTCGATCAGCCTTCCCACTCACTGTCGCCCCAGGTACCTCTGCCTTTGCACCACCAGCCGCATGGCCTCCACATTCCACCTGCTGTGCAGTTGGCCCATCTGCAGCCGCCTCTGCAGTACCACTCCCCAACGATACAGCACCAGTACTCCCCTACCATCCAGAACCAGTACACCCCGACACATTTTCCAACACTCGTGCCTTCGTACGAACACTCACCGGTGCAGTTAGCTCAGCTGTTACCTCATGGCCACCCTCAGGGGCACGCGCAGGCTGGTCAGACAGTTCACCCACTCCCACAACACATTGCTAGGCCTCAGGGTTTCTACCTGCCTATGTACTACACGGGGCCTGCTGCGGCTGGTACGCAGTATGCGCCTGAGATTATCAATAAACCCAACAACAAGTGTCACCGATGCGGAACCACGGAGACCCCCGAATGGCGCAGAGGGCCTAATGGTGTGCGTACGCTATGCAATGCTTGCGGGTTGTTTCACGCCAAGTTGGTGAAACGTAAAGGAGCGGCCTTGGCAGCGGAGGAGGTGCTCAACAATAAGGTTTGCAAGGGCAAAAACGGGCGCCGGATTTCTATCAAAAAGCAGAATAATGACGCATCAAAGGTTGACGGCGCCATAATACCGCATATCCAGCGGTTGCCAGTGGTGGGTGCTCACGGAGGTGCTCAGGCGGGCATTTCGCCATTCATGCCCTCGTTGGTGCCCCATTAGGACGTTTGGAAGCACCCGATTAGTGGGGCGAATCCGGTAGGTCCAGTCAACCCGATCGGGCGCGCGGTTGCCCGCTTACACTAAGGTTTAATAATACGGCAAGGTTAATTTAATTCGTGTAGGCTTCGGCGACGACACTGCTAAAAGCGACTAGGTGATGAGAGTCAACTTAAGCCCACTGGTACAATCAAGTGGTTTCAAATGTAACATTGCTCTGAAATCGCTCGTACCAGAGCGGCGCATTGAGGTGCAATTCGAGGCGAAACATTTTGAACAGTAGACGATGCTCGCCACTGCCTAGTTGGATATTATTTTTTGGTGGTCAGAGATGCGCAGATTGAAGCGCAATTGGAGCGCAATTCGGGCACCAATCAATGCTTTTTGGTAATAGACAAGCATAGAAATCATATCAACTCGCTTGATTGTTTCAGAGCACCGGCAAAGTCTGTAGTAGAGCAGGCCTCAAAATAAGGTCACTTCCCAATGTTGCTCATGTAAGTGAAGCCTGACAGTCGTGAAATGCATAAAGAAGAGTTTAAATCAGGACATACGAATTTTGTGCGGCTCACGTCCCCACTTAGAAAATACGCATGAAAGTGTCGGAAGGAAATAATTCTCTGGGCACATCAAAGAACGAAGTGTGGTGGAAGCGATGGCTAGCGAGAAGTCGACTTGCATCAAATATAGCAAGCAAGTGTCGTATGATCTTTTCTCATTATTTCCACTTTGAATATTCTGCAAAATCGTTAGGATGAGGCATAAGCTATTCAATAGTAATTGTCTAATCATTGACCCAGATCTCATTATTGAAAAATATATATTAAAGTTTGGGAGTATTTTCGAACAATTTGTGTATGTCAGTTACGGAGAAAATATCAAGGATAAAGCGGCTCCCAATATCCGTCGCGGAGTCTCAGCCCGCCTTTGTTCCCTCAAATGTGGGACAAGATGCAAGCTTCAATACGTGCATGCTGCGAGATGCGCAACGTAACGCAAAATGAAGAAAGAATATTGGCCAGATTGAGAACGCGATACAAAAATAAGATTCTATTCGCTGGCATAGCTGTGTGGTACCCAAGTTGATGAATACAATCAAGCCAAAACAAGTTTGTAACTTCAAATTGACAGTATTTCTGGTAACAATAACATAGTGGGAAGGGCCAGGGGGGGCTCAGACCCTAGTAAAGATAAAAAAATAACTGTGCATTGTAATAACAGTTCGTTTTTTTCGCTGTGAAACATTTTGCTATTTTTCTCGCCCCCGCGAATCTGCCAGGAGATCTGATTCTGCGGAAATAGGAGATAAGCCACTTATTTTTTAGTGAGAGTGACCTTACGAGCTAAATGAGGCACCTGGGTAACTTTCAGGGTGCCAGTTCTAGATCATTCATCCGGGGCTCCGGTTGTATTTCTCTTATATGCACCTCGGGGGCGTCTTAATGCTCTACCGACATCTAAAATATCAAAGATGCTCTTTTAATTGCGGGTGTGTGGGTGTGATACAACTTAACCCCGACGTCCCCCGAACCTTTTTCGTTAATTGCGCTGTGAGTGACGCCCACCACCACATATGACGTTTCTGATGATGTCAATCTCTAGCCAATGGCGGTAAATCCTCAAGGAAGCCTTCTCATATTGCCCGCCGCTCAATTAGGGCCTGTCACAATTGGCCATCTTTGTTATCCGATAATTCCGTTTCAACTTATTGTCCTGAGACAAATGACACGCCATAGAATTTCTTTACGCTTATTTTTGCCGCGTGAGGCGCTTCTCCTTCGTTGTTGTTCGCTAGTAGTTAGACAGGGCATTAGCAAGGAGCTGCGAACAATGGAAGCGGCCGCCATTGGTTGTAGTCAACATTCCGATTCTTTTTTGAGTGAAGTGCCATGCAAGGCGTCGGCCAGGAAATGCCATTGAGGCACAGGGAGGGCTAACTTTGTCCAAAATTTCCGTCAGGGACTTGCTGGTGGCACCGGATGACTTCTTGCAGCTCCTGGCAACTTCTGGTTTCCTCATAGACCGATGCTACAATAAGCTGGCCAGATCTTCCAGAGGCGCTGATAGCCGCCGTACAGGAGACACCTTTACGCTTGGAAGCCGTCCATCTGTGTAATTGGCTCTTAGCTGCGCTACCCCAGTGCCACACCAGGCACGAGAAAGTCTTTCATAATAATGGCCTTAGTTGTGGCCCGGGCATCTGCGAACGGTGGTGCTGAAGTCGACAATGGGCTGATATTGAACGTCAGTTCCTGGAATCCGTGGGTATCCTCTCGCCAAGATGCTGCAAGAAGCGTGGCCTTGTCAGGTCCCGGCCTTGTTCCTGAGTCTTTGGTTTTTGGGGCTTTTGCATCCCCTAGATGCCAGAATTTCCCGGAAGTTCCAGGAGGGTCCGAGGGCGCCTGGGATTCAGTATTCCCTGTTATCGCCGGCGCTGATCCAGAGCAGGGCATAGAACGGAGCTCCACAGACAAGAACTTTCAGCAGCCACGCAGGAAGCCAGTTGCCCAGGGGTTGGGTGACAAAGGCAACTGAAGCTCACCCACAAGCCTATCTCTGGCCAAATTCAGCAACTGTGACCCTGGGGTCAATGACTCATGAACTCAAATGCGCAGCTCCTCAGGGGCCACAGTGTCTCAGCTCCCGTGATTTTAATCTTCATGCAATGTCCCACTGATGGCTGTGATCTTCTGGCCCCAGTTGAGGCACAAAGACCCTGGACCTGAGTACCCGGTGGAGCAACGCAACAGTTCGATCAGTGAATGAGCAGCGTCCTGAGTCACGGAGCCATAAATCCGATGCAACGTCCAGTGTTGCAGGAGAACAGAGCCCAGGGATCCAAGGCTGGCTCTGAAGCCGATTCTGTGTCCTCCATCAAGCGCGTTGTCTGGAGACATTCGCCCCCGCGGATGCTCGAACTTTCGTCCCATACTCCGTCCTACGGACCCTCTTTTCCATTTTCAGTCCGCTGTGTACTCCGAAGGCCCACAATTGCCTAAAATTTTCCAGGGTGTGCCCCCGAATTGCCCTTCGGATCAGGATCGAAGGTGCAACCCAAGGGTACACAGTCCGCCTTTGTGAGAGATGCAGTCGGTCTATAGACTTCCTGCCTCCGAGAACCTCCGAGCGTCGGTTGGTGACCCTCAATTGACGTTATACGCCAGGTGTTGCCGCTGTTGGAGGCATTGGGCGCTCAATTGCCCCAGCCACTTCTCGCATGCCCAAGGACATTGGCTGCTTTATTGGACTCGCAAGGATCTCTCGTCAGTCACCTTCTTCTTTTTTCGGACCGCTGGCTCACATCGTCCTTTTCGTCGTTAGCGTTAGTGATGCTCACGTCTTGCTGCCGCGGCCCGCGACTTATTAAAGGTCCTCAGAACGCCCGTCGTCTTCAAAGCATCGCTATTGAAGCTTGCGGTCTCAGCTAAACGTTTGCATTGAGCAGAAGGTAGAAACCTGAGGTCTTTAAGTGGCCTGGAAATGAAAGTTGGCAGCTGAGGAGGGTCCCCGAAATGAAGGCGAGGGGTGCGGAGGGAGGAGTGCAGGACCGCAGAGGGTCGCGGAAGGGCCTACAGAGCCAAGGCCGCTCATGAGACGCTGGGGGAAGGACCTTATTGACCATTCGGTGTGGTGTTTGATGCTGCGGAGACGAGTTGAGTGAGCAGGGGTAAGAAAAGAGGACTGGCCATAGGATGGCCATAGAGCTTGCTTGTCCCCCTGTCACCGAAGACCATGGAGAGCACTGAAGATCACGTAGGACAACTGTAGATCACAAAGGATCACAGAGGATCACTAACAATTCACTAAAAGACCACTGAAGACGACTACATTATAAAACACTCTAAATCACTAACTAACCTCTCGGACGTCGCTATTTATATTCATATTCACTATCTGTCGTCATAGACATACTCGGCTCAGTTTCAATGGCTAGTCTCCGAATCCTTTCGTCCTCTTCCTTACCCCACTTTTCCCTTCTTCCTTTTCCCACCTTTCCTGTCTTTCCTTCTCTTCCTCACTTGCTTCTCCTTCCTTTACCTCTTTTCCCTCTCTTCCTTTTCCAACTTTTCCTTTGCTTCTCCTGTTACCTCTGCTCCATCACCCACTATTCCTCGCTGCCGCAGCGCACAATGTGCCAAAAGGGCCATCCAAGCCCACAGTGGAGACAACAACAGGGGCGTTGATGCTGTTGGGGCCTAGGCACCAGTGGTCGTCGTGGTACACCGAGGTCCAGCTGGTCACCACTCCTGCCACCATTAAGCCTCCACTTTCCCCTCTGCTTGGATTCGAGGGTAAAATTTTGGTAATCAAGTCCTCCACACGTGTCGCATTAAACACTTCACGTTTGGAACAGGAGCGCTTTATACAACAACGTGGACATGAAAAATGCTGCATGCTTCACCACCACACAGTCGTCCTCGTCCTCGTAGGGCACAGCTATCTCGTCCCAGTAGAGCTGCGCAGGTTTCCGCAACACCATCGCCGAGAACAACTGTCCGCTGAGACAACAGTCACTACCTGGCGTCACTTTGTCCTCCACTTTGGCCTCGACAATGGCGATTTTGAGACCAGGCCGACAATTGGCGATCACATACGCAGCAGAGAGTCCTGACGACCCAGCGCCCACTATCACAATGTCCGATTCTGCGTCACAGCCTATGGAGAGCGCCCGCAGTAGCAAGTATGAAGGAGCCTGTGTCTGCGAATATCTCTTTCTGGTACCCGTTTGGGCAATATTGTAGCTGTAAATGGGCGAATCAACGCCAAAAGACGCTGAGCCAATGTGTCGGCGCTGATTGAGGTCGAGTTCATCGAAAATATTCCGGCGATTGGCCAATGCCCACGACGGCGGGGGCCTGCCATCGACTCTGCCGTTGGCTGCTGCCCTTGCGCGGTGCCTGCCTTACCAGCCCCTACCCCTTCGCATTTTCTGCCATTGAGTGAGCTGCCGTTGCAAATTGAGCCCGGATAATCGAGCCGGGATGCTGTAACAAATGACCCATGGGCTTTTGCTAACGTTACACCTCCCGTAGCTTCAAGAGAAACTCCGGCAATGTATGCAGGCGTTTTCTTCAAGCGACGGAATGTCCTATTTCTCTCCGTCTGAACACAGCGTTGTTTCGCCAATTTTAGCCTAAAATCATCCAAAACAATCACCTCTTGAATACCGCTCAAATTCTACACATAGTATCTATGATATCGTATTTGGACCTCTTAAAGATCTCTAAGTCATTCTGTGTACTTGTATACAGGACCATATACTCTCCGGCGACTCTGGCCCCCACCCGGCCCTGATTCGACCTGCGTTCCCCGCACCCGACAGCCCACCACTGCCCTTGGCTGCACTATAAATACCCCCGTGCCTGGAGCGTAGCCCGCACCGAGCTGTACACGTCGTCAAAAACTCCCGCCGAAGGATGGGCCACTGCCGTGTCCCAGTCGTCGTCGCGGTATACGCCCGTCCGGAGCAACAAGGAGTCCCAGCCGTTGTCGTTGGCGCCCTTGATGTCGGACGCTGGGTTGTCCCCCACCATAAAAATGGCCGAAAAGGGCAGCGATTCAGGGGCGTGGTGAAGACGAGGGTGCTGCAAAAAATTGGGGTCCGTGCTCGTAACCGGGTTCCCAAGGCGGCGACTCCAATCAATGAGCACGTGATGGGCAAAGTCATATTGCACCTTGAACGGCTTCCCCAAGATGGTGGACTGCAAAAGGGCGCCGTTGTTGCTAGAGGCGTAGAGCGCCTCAATCATCTGGCGGATCGCGCCCTGGCCAAACCGCGGGAGATTGTAGTCGTTGGCCCAGAGGAAGTCGTTGTTGCTAAAGGTCATGGGTACCGAAGGACGTGGACCGTGGAGCTTCTTGGAGCGTCTGGTTCCGATACGACCGCCGTCACTGGTCAACACATCGAGCACCACCTGAACGTCGGTGTTCAAGTCACGTGGGTCGTTGAACATGAGCACAGCGTCCACGGGAGTCTCAAGGTCGAGGTCCTTGGGGTCAAGCGCAAACTTGTGCAACTCCTCGTCGGTGTACCGGTGGTGAGGAGAAACCGCCGGGTTCTGGCGAACCAAATCGATCGGCATCACCACATCCGTAAACCCATATTGGAGCGCGCAATGGCGGGCCTTATCGTCGGGTCCGCCCACCACCATCACGCGGCGATATTCTGAGACGAGTGCCTTCATGGGTGTATGCGACTGGACGAGCTGGAGTGGCGAAAGCGGAAACTCGAGTCGGTGCGAGAGAACCTCCGCGCGGGCCTCCTCGGTCTGTCCCCCGCCGTTTGTGAGAAGAATGAAGGGAACTTTGTGTTTTTGGAGGAGCTGGAGCGTCTCGCGAGCTCCTGGAATTGGCGTGGAGCCCCGAAGAAGCACCCCATCAATGTCAAAAACAAATGCGATGGGAGCAGCGGAGCTGCTGTAATGGCGGGGCAACTGAGGCCTAGTGATAGCTCGCAGGAGGCGCAACATGACGGACAAGTGAGAATTGGAGTGGTGGCAACGTTCAAACGGATTCTAATCTCAGGTGAGTTGCGTATTGAGCAATCTGAACCTGCTGCTGTGCTCACTGGTGGAAGTTGTCGGATGGTGGGCGCTGGCCGTTGGATCAATCCCGCTCTTGTTTGTGGGCTTACGTAAGCGCGGAACAAAGTGCCGACGCAAGCCGTGCGCAGCCCGGAAGAATCAGGCTGCCCACAAGGTCGCCATCCAGAGGATCACCACGCGAAGATACTCAAGCCTCTAGAGAAGTCCACAAATGCTACCGCTTGTATGTCAGATTACTGCTCTACCACCGGGAGTCGAGGGGCGCCGCAGCGGCCCTCCATTGTGATCCTGGAATTTTTGCAGCCTCTTTCTCACAATCCCACTCCTTCCACTACAGCGACCGTCTATGCAATGCGTTTATTGGCTACTGGAGCCTGGTATTGTACATGATAAATATCTGGTGGGGCCCCTGTCATTTGAAAAGTTGCATGATTGAGTCCATGGAGCTGATAGAGCCAGCGCTGACCGGTCCCTCCTCCACCACCCAGCGGCGGTCGCTTGAAAGAGCGCCTTCGATCACTTCGCAGGCGTACCCTGTAACCAAAAGCCCAGGAGGCCGTGATCCATTCGCCTCCACCGCCTCTGCGACGTCCTGCAATCGCGTACGGATCACGCGCTGGTCCGCGCAAGAGGCGCGCTCAATGATCGCTACTGGCAATTTGGGGTCCCAGCCCCTGTCCTCAACGAGCGAGGGAATCAACTCAACGATGCGGTGGAGTGCCATTAAGAACACGGTGGTGCGCGATTCCACAAACTCGGGCAAAACTGGCAACTTCCCACGCCGGCCCGTGCCGGTGCAGATCAACACCTGGTCCGCCACGTCACGATGAGTCGCGGGAATATTCGCAGCCACCGGTGCCGCGAGCGCCAGAGTGAGTCCTGGGACAACTTCGGGCACGAACCCGTGCTCACTGAAAAAATTGAACTCCTCGCCCCCGCGCCCGAAAATGTATGGGTCTCCCTGCTTAAGGCGCACAACGCGTTGGCCCTGCTCTAGCGCTTCGAGCCCTAGAGCAAGCAACTCTTGCTGCGCGCGCTCCGCGTTTCCGGGGAATTTTTTGGCAATGAAGAGCCGTGTGCGTTGCTGGGGAACGAGGTCAAGCACCGCCTGCGGAACAAGCTTATCAGCGAGCACAAGGTCCGCACTGAGAATGTGGTGGATGGCGCCGAGAGTGAGGAGAGATGTCGAGCCTGGGCCTGCCCCGACCAAGGCGATGGAACCAGACGGAGCCAGGGTCTCGGCTTCCTGGCCCGGATTCTGGCCCACATTTTCACCATGAGCTTCACCTCGCTGGGCCTCGTTACCCTGCACTTTGTATCCGCGGTACGCGCGAGTCAAATCGTCTACCGACACACCTCCCAACGAGCGTAACGGGAAGTATTCCACGATTTGCAGGAGCCAGCGCGTCCGCAAAAGCTTGCGCTGTTCTCGCGACATGTCAAACTCCTGCACCAAGCTGTTGAGTCGTGAGCCATTGACTGCGTCGTCGTCGTGCTCGCCAACGCCAAGTTCGATCTGGTCCTCCGCCTGGATGCGGGCGCGGAGAGAGCCAATTTTGTCGCAAATCTCGCCAATGTTTGGCGGTAACTGTGCCGCAAGCTCACGCTTGATACGTGCTGCGAGCTTGCAGCCCTTGCCGTTGGTGGTGACACCCATCTGGAAATCGCCAGAACTGTAAGTGGAAAGGAGAGTGAAGGTGCACCACTCTGGGGAGTCGCTGATGTTCACTGGAATCCTTAGTTGGCGACATCTTTCGTATATGGAGCGCTTGGTATCACTGGCAGCCATTGGAAGCGAGACGAACACCCTGTCGACGACCCTGCCCACCTCTTCGCGGCCCAACAGCTCTAAATCCGATGCCTGGAATGCACGCTCGATCACTGTGAGTTTCTTCTCGCTAGCAAGTGATCTGATGGACAGAGGGAGCGCTCCAGCAAAGCCCATAGACGCAGAGTCTGAGTCGACCATCTCCTGTCGCACTGGAGCCTCGTTGGTGATGAGCGTGGGGTAAGCACCAGACTCAATGATGTGGGCGATCCGAACACACGCCGCACTTGACACCCCCACCACAAGATGTACCTCATCTCTGCAGTCCAACGCTGCAAGAAGTTTCGTCATTGCTGAAGAGGAAACAGTGCCCGGGACTTCGAGATCTGTGCTGACCTTTAGCAGATCATCGAGACGATGACTTCATGTCACGTGAATGCCTGCACATTGCATTATGTTTTATCACGTGCGCAGAGAAGTAGTTATTACACAATGCAAAGTGGTACGTACATGGGGCCATTCATCGAACTCATCGCTCCACTGTTTCATTCTTGGTATACGCTCACCAATGTCTAAAAGAAAACACGTCGGACTTGGCCAGAAGGCTAAGAAGCAGAAGCCAGAACCTGAGGACCCTGCACAGCTCACGGTGGAACTAAGCGAAGCAGCCGATGCGGACGATGAGATCGCGCAGTTGAAGGCTCTCTGGGCAACCTACAGCGAGTCTGAAAAAGAAAACGAACTTGTTCTTAACGGAATTGTGCACGAATGTGATCGTTTACTTCGAAATGGGACGCTGACCGAGGGGGGGTCGCTTCCTGCTGTTTTTCATGCGATCTACGGCCTTGCATTGGCAGATCTAGCTCTATTTCAGCCGCAAGAGGAGACTGCAGAGTTGGCCAACTCAAAAATTGGAGAGTTTTTCGATGCTGCACTCGAAAGGATTGAATCGGGCCTTGAAGCTCATCCCAAAGCACCGGAACTTTTGTTTGCCAAGGCACGAGTTTTGATCAACAGACTCCCCTTGCAACAGGTGTCACAGCTCGTGGTCGATTCCGAAGGAGATAGTCTTGCTCCTGAGCTCGATTTGGCCCTCAGTGTGTACGAGGAGGCAGAGAAGAGCGCTGGAAAATTGTCCGAGCATTTCTCCAAGGACAACCTTGCATTCCTCGAAGCCTTGGACGATCTCTTGGACATGGTGGACAACTTTGGAGTGGAACACGGGGTAGACGAGGAGGACGATGAGGGTGAATCTCGCGACAAGGTGGAGCTTTCCCCAGGGCACCCGCTCCACGAGATTCGAAGTTCCGACCGCTATAATGCATGGTGGCGTGAGCACACAGTGGTCTTTTTGGACCATGTGAAGGCAGCAGAGAAGTCACTGGATGGACAGGACCCTGCTCTGGCTCTCTATCGTGAACTATGTCGCCGCTTGGGCCAGTCATACCTCCAGGAGGCCGAAGAGCCTTCCTCTGTGTACACCGCACTCACCTACGAGGACGAGTATGAAAATGTGGATGAGCTTGAGGGCCTCTCCAGAGAAGATGCCCAGAGCATCTCCCAGAAGTTGTTCCGCACTGCGGTTGATTACTTCCGCAAGGCCGAGGACAAGGAGAACCCAGAGACTTGGGTCTCGGTGGCGGAGGCGAACATTTCCTTGGGCAATGTGTACGATCTTGACAGTGCGGAGCAGGAGGCTTGTTACAAAGAGGCCGAGGAGATTCTAACGCGTGCCAACCGTGTGACTCAAGGCAAGTACCAGGAGATTTTAGACAATTTGGCGTGAGAGGAGAGATAGGACCGTGGATGTGAGAACCTCGCCGTGCTACTTGACAAAATCTTGAAGAGCTATGGAGGTATCATTAGCCTGAAAAATCATAGAGAATGAATTACGATAGAGAGACTTCATGTAGGAGACGCCATTGCTTCTTGTGGACTGTGTTTGTCTCGCGCTAGGAGGTGACTGGATCTGATAATGCTGGCGGCTTTATTCAGAGAATTTTGAATTTGCTGTCAGAGTAGGATATTATATTGAATAGCTATAGAGAGGTACTTTGCTCATCTTTCAGGTATTCCCTGTATTAGGTCAGTTGGCTAGTTCTTGTGGGTCGTGCGCGATTAGGGGGTGCCCTCGTTAATGTTCAGAAGGTTTACCCAGTTTGGAGTCTCAAGCCTCGAAAAAATTTGTGAAAACACAAAAAGTTGAAATAGTGGAGTAGAGAGGGATTGTCTTTGTATGGCTCGAGCAGAGATTCTGCCCCCGGTTTCGGCTCTTGGCAGGGTCTAGCGAGTGCAAGGGCCTCCTGGCTGCGAATTCGCACCGAGTTCTAGCTGCCCCTATGTGACACAAAGGCAGGGGTTGCGATAGAGCAGCGCTCAGTCATCGCCACTACACCCCCACCCCAACGATGAGCTCTAGGGCGTTGAAGCGACTCGAGAGACAGCGACAGGCGGCGCGAGAAGCACTGGGCGAGAGTCTGAGCGAGGGCGAAGAGCCTGAGCAACGGGCGCGCTCTTTCAATGCGTTCGCCTTCCTCGGCGAGGACTCAGAGGGCGACTCAGAGGAGGAGGCGGCAGACGGCGAGACGAAGGAGCCAGAGGCTGTCCCTGCGCCTGCTGAGCCGCCGAGGACTCAGGGGCGCAAATCTAGGGCCAAGGTGAGGAAACCGAAGCCCAGAGCCGAGCCTGAGGGCAGTGGCCTGGAGGGCAGAGACTTGGACGACGAGGCCTTGGACAAATTCCTCGCGGAGGTCCGTCGCAAGGACCGGGCCCGCTACGGTGGCAGTGACAGCGAGAGTCTCTCCGCGAGTGCGGACGATTCTGAGGGCGTCGAGTATGCCGGGGCCGCTAGAGCTGGCCCCGTCGCCTCCTACGACGCGGCGTTCCGCCACTTCACGCCCCTAGCGCTCCGCCGCTGCGCCGCTCTCCTCTCAATCGGCGGCCCCAAAAACCTCGACCCCGACACAGAGCTCCAGAATTTGTTTGGGAAGTTGTCGGTGGCAGCACTTGACGACGCCAACAGCACGTCGTCCATGGGCATCTCGCCGGAGATGCTCGAGGACTTCCGGCGGCTCGCGCGCCTTACGCGGGGCTGGGGAGGCAAAGACCGCCGCAGTGTTCCGGGAACCACACGGCGGTTGCTTTTTACGCGGATCCGCAGCGACTGGCTTCCCACGGCGAAGCTGCCGCTTGGCATGCGCGAGATGACGCCCCAGGAGGTGCAGCGCCTCTGGGAGTACCGCACAGAGGGCGAGAGTCAGGCCCAAGGTGAGGGTGAGGGCATGGGTGAGGGTAAGAGAGTCGACGAGAGCCAGAGCCAGAGCCGGAGCGAGAGCCAGGGCCAGGGCCGCGGATCCCCGGGGTCTGAGGCCGGGGGTTCGCGCAAATCCCCGGGGCCCAGCGTTCACTTGCTGGCCCCTGGCGTGCACTACTTCACCTTCACGCGCCCCCACGGCATCGAGCAAAAGATCTTGGCCACGCGCTTCTTTGCCGCGGTCGTCCAGACTTCGAACCCCGAGAGCCTCATCCACGACCTCCAGCAGCACCCGTATCACCCCGAGACGTTGCTCCAGGTGGCGATGGTTTTGCTCCGCCAGGGCGGTGACAAATCCGCCAGCAACGCCCTCGTGGAGCGCGCGTTGTTTGTGTTCGACCGCAGCTTGCACCGCACCTTCCACCAGTTGCTCTCCGAGGGCCAGAACTCGCTCCTTCACGTGCCCTACGAGCACTATCTCAACCGTCAGTTCTTCTTGTGCTTGTTCCGCTATATAACCATCCTCGGGGACCGGGCGACCTTCTCCACCGCCTGGACCTACTGCAAGCTCTTGCTTTCGCTCAGTCCGGCCGCCGATCCGTTGGGCGTGCGCTACTTCGTCGACTACTACGCGCTCCGGGCCGAGGAGTTCCGCTGGTTGGTGCAGCTCGTGGAGTCTCCGCTAGTCACCACCTACGCCCAGTGGTTGACTCCTGGGCTTGCATTTTCGGCCGTGTTGGCGCGGCTTCGCTTGCACGAGCACGACGAGGCGCGGGCGGCGTTGCGTTTGGCCAAGGAGCGACACCCCTACGCCGCGTGGCTGCTCCTTGAGGCCGTTCCGGGCCCACCGGAGCCCCAGAGCGGGTCACTGCGGTTGAATCCGCCGCCGTCCCCGTCCCCTGAGGCCCGTCTTTCGGCCGAAACTTATTTGGTCCGCGCACCGCTCCTCTGGCAGGACCCCGAAGACCGCAGCTTCTTGCACGCGGAACTCCGGCGGCTTTTTGCAGAGGACGGAGCGGAGGACGGAGCGGATGTCTCGCCCCAGGGAGCAGCCCTGGGACCTCTCTCGTTCCTCCGTCGCTCGCTCTGGGGCTCTGGAACTCCCGAGAGCTCGGAGCTTTCTGGTTCTCAACTGCCAGAGCCCCCTGCCTCTGCCACCAATCCCCAGGTGTACGACCCCACCACCGGCTTGCCCTTGAACCTCGTGCGCTTTGCGGTGCTCTCGGGCGAGAACAAAATCTTGGCGCGCATTCCGCCCGCGGTGTGGGATGACGGCGGCTTGGACGAGTACGACGTTCGTCCTCCGCCTGCTGGCGGCGGTACAGAGCCGGTAGTGGACACTCTTTGGGATTCTGTGGACCAGCGGGTGCTCCTGGCGATTGTGGAGAGCCAGCGCATGGAGGAGGGAGACCTTGAGGAGGCACTCCAGCAGATCGAGCGGCAGCAGATGGCGGAGAATGAGGGGGGTGAAGGCCAGGAATAGGGGACGCTCCTGGTACTGCAACTTACTCAGGAGCTGTGGTCAGCGGTTTGCTGGCAGAAGTTTTCTTCAGCTCCTCCCTATACCCTGTCCTTGCCCTTCCCTGACTCCCTTTGCTCTCAGGGTTTGCCCTCTGCTTCTTTGGCCTGAGCCAAGCCTCTCCTTGGTCTTAGTCATTGCAGTGTCTTGCCACCAAGGGAACATTCCACACTGCACTCTGAGAGTCACACTGCACTTTGAGAGTCTTAGCTGACGCCTCCACAGACCTTTGGTAGCTGCCTTCCAGAGGCTTCTAAAGTCTCCCGAAGTCTCCCGAAGTCTCCCAAAGTCTTTCACCATCATAGATTATTCCACTTTCAGACGACTGTAGTTTCTATCCATTCTATGAGCTTTGAGCGGCAGAACACTCATTAAGAGCAATTTCAGCATAATGTCAGCGCCTTTACCAAGCTATAAGACCTTGAAGTGAGGTCTTGACCAGGGGTTCTACAGTCCAGTACCTGGTGTGGCTCCGCTGGAGCCCCCTTGCGAGAGCTCTTCCAGTGCTCCGTCGTTCTCGGCCTATCTACAACACTCTCATTATTATTATTTATCTTATCTAAGGGTAACGGTACCATGAGCGGGCGATCTACGCACGGCTCATGGTGCTCTCACTGTTCAACTTCATGGCGTTGCGCTCATGGGCGGAGTCGCGGCAGAACTGCAAGTCCTGGCAGAGATGGTCCTCCAAGAGGCGGTGCTTGGCGCAGAACTTGCCGTTGCAATGGGAGCACTCGCCCACCATACGCAACGGCGCCGAGGTGCACGATTGGAACGAACATTTTGGCTTTTTGGACTTGGCTTTGCGTACGGTTGTGGGCGCCAATGTAGGAGAATTAAGGGGGCTGGCGTCGCCACTGCTCATCAAAATGACGGTGTTTTCCTGATCGGGTACCACGCCAAAGTCCAGCAACGGCTTGTAGAGCGGTTCCAACTTGCGTCCATTCGAAATGAGCTTGAAGTTGGCCGGGAGCTTGGCACTTGGAGGGCACGCCACCTTGGCCGTGGTGCAAAGGTCTTGTACCGTGCAGTTGTCGGGTACCGTCAACGAGTACGAGCTGTTAGTAGATAATCTGATGATGATTTTCATGGTGGTGGAGTGTGGGGTGTTCTGAGATGTAGGGGGGGTTCAGGGGCTAGGGGGGTCTGAGGGGCCGAGCGGTTCTGGATCAGGAAATCGTTGCAGAAGGCCTAAAATTAAACTGAGACTTCTGAAGATTTGGGACTGATTTCTGTCACCTGGGAGAGCTCTGGACTGATTTCAACGTCTGAGAGTTCTGGGTGGCCACGGAGGTGACTGATCCTACGGTGGCAAATGACGAGCACGGGCGCCACGGGACAGAAAGTTGGGGGCGGGAAGAAAAGATGAACGACGGAGAAAGGCCGGCGTTAGTAGAAAGGGTCGATGTGGGTAACTCGCTAAGACGGTGGCGTTAGCGCTATTTATACAGCAACTGCCGATAAGCCGAGCGAATTGGAGGTCACAGGTCAGGGCCAGGACTACTGTTGATAGGCTATGTGCAGGATTTTGGGCGCTTAATGTGGCAATTGCAAAAGAAAGAAGGTGACGGTTGGGTTGTGTGCAGGAAGTGTTACAAAGTGTGGTGCGGGTGGCGGCGGCGGCGGCGCAGCAATTGCTAGCGGGGCCTAAAAAATAGCGCCCCTCGCGGGAGCAACGGACGCCTGAGGGTGATCTCATGGAGATCTGCGGCTCTGGTCCGTGAGCTCATCGCTCGGTTCACATGCGAGAGGTTGCCTCGGGATGTGCTGCTGTCGATGTGCTGCTATTGGTACCTGTTTCGATGCCATGGGGTCTGGCTTGATACCTTTTTGGAGACACCTTGCTACGTGCCGGTAACTTTGAGCCTAGAGCAGGTGACTCAGAGCACTACGTGTCGTCCATATCAGAGGCGTAATTTTGGTACTGGTGCGTAAACTTTGGCATATATAGATGGTATATATGTCATCATATTGTCATCCAGCCTGTCGCTTTGCATAGCCTGCACTTCTCTATCGCCCATGCCGCTCTCTATTTCGCTCCGCTACACGCCTCATCCTTAAGTGTTCATTTGTCGTTATCTATCTAGGTCATCCCACCGCCTGGTAATTCACGGCGGTTCGCACCTTGTTTTCTGCCCTTACCAGCTCTTCGCCGTCCAGCGGTCCGCCTTTCTTATTTGCATCTCCCTTGTCTTTCGTTTTCTTATCCAGACCCTCTCACTTCCCAAATTGAATCCGGGAACTGTCGACACCATATTCGGTCCCTGCATATTGCTTTTTCTCTATCACGTGACCATCATCGGCCCTGGTTGCCTTGTAGCCAACATTAGCTGGTACCGGGGTAGCTAAGGCCACCGACAAAACTGTGAAAATGTGTATGAGTTTCATTATGTTTTTTGACCTCTGCCTATGTAGTTTTGGGGTCTTGTCCCTTCATATACCCCCCTGCGGTTTCATAAGGAGCGCAGGAACGTATCAGATGGTTGTGTGCCCGTGTTGCGTGTCCCATAGGACTTCCTTTTCAGGCAAGAGGCAGCGCCAGCGAGCGTTCCGAAGGAGCTGCTGGACGGAACAAGGCGCTCGCGGACATTGAGCCTTTGAGATCTCCGGAGTGTGAGAACTGAGCCCAGACGCCAGGGGCAAGGAGACTATTGGGGGAAATGAGGTTGGAATCTGGGCCGGTCGAGAATCTAGGGCGGTCTGGAGCGTCCTGGAATTAAGGCCCTCAGGTGACTGTAGCGGTCTGGGCGTTTCTCGTGACCTCTAGTCCGTACCTGGTGCCTCTGTCCATAGGTCCTCTGGATATAGTGGGCTGGGGCGCAAGCAGTGGGCGCGTTCATGGGGCTTATGGGGGCTATAGGTCGAACAATAGACGCCAATCGCGCGCTGGGTCTACACTTAGCGTGCACTCATTGGCCCCTGAGGCCCGTTGGCGCAGTTTCTGACAGCGTGGGCTTCGTTGCGTTTTACTCAATCGAGAAGTCGCCAGAATCTGAGACCGCAGGGGTCTCGAGATGTGCCGCCTTTGACAGGTTCTTGGGCGTAGTCGGTGTATGACGTAATCAGGCCAGCAAAGCACGATTTTTAGGATATTCACTAATGGCCCTAAAGAGCTACTAAAAAATTGCAAAATTCATTGACCTCTCTTGGGTGCCACAGAGCTTCATAAGATTGTGGATATGGGTCGAGGACAAGTCAGTAGAATGAACGTATGGCGCCTAGTGAAGCTGTACCGCGTTAATCTGCGAATTCTCGCTAATCACCTCGCTAAAGGCCAACATTCGCTAGATTGCAACATCAATCCAGCGCCTTTCATCCTTCTAGAACTGTTACACAGTAGCATGCGATCCTACAAGGGCCAAAGAGTTTATTGCAACACCATTTTACTAAGATCGCTCCAAAAGTCTTAATCTCGGGTCCTATGTAAAGTTGGAGAGTGACCTGGCGAAGCCCCAAACGGTCAAAGACCACGGAAGACAACAAATATCACGAAGTTCAAAGATTGAAATACCGGTTGAATATTAGAGAAAGGGACGAATGCCCAAAAAAAGTCTCCGGAATGCACAAAACTGACTCACTGTGGCCCAAGCGAAGCGAGCGTCACAGGAGGATCCGGTACCCTCCTCTTACTCTACGTTGCGCTGTCTGACTCCATTCAGACTCTCGGCCAACGGCGCAACCGTCTCCGGCTCCACATCCACCAGCTGTGAGCGCAGTGCCGCCTTTCTTTCCTCCTCTTCAAGGGCAGCATCCGCTGAGTCCACCGAGTTGGTGTCTGGTTCCTCGCCATCATCTGGTCCCGCACCCGATCCGTCATCGGCCGTATTGGAGAAAATGGGTACGTCTCCCAAATAATCGAGTGTGAGATTCTCCAAATCGGACAAACCCTGCAAGAAGTAGCTGTGGCGCTGGCTGTTCTCCTTGCGAGTGGACTGGTAGTGTTTGTCGTCGTAAATCTTGTCGTAGAACTCCTGGAAATCCTCAAAGACTTCAGGCCCGTACTTTTCGCAGAAGGCTGCCACGTTTTTGGCTAACTCCTCACGCCGTTCCTTTAACTCGAGAATCTGAAGAATGTCAAACTGCTGGCTCAAGAGCGAGTAGAAAAGCGGTTTGAGCGATTTGTAGTAGTCCATTCCGATCTCGCCAATTCGAAGAGATGCGTACGTAGTGAGGGCGGACCAGCAGTAGCAGACAACAAAGATTGCCCAGAGAGGAGCTCCGGCGGGTGCCCACCCCTTTTTGACCACCAAAATCGTACCCACTATGCTGTAGAAGATATAGAGCGCTGGTGCCAATACCATGGCCACCATAATCTTCCAGGAGGCCAAAACGTCGCGGGCCTTGATCTTTACCAACGATCCTGCAAGTGCCTCCTTAGCCTTCCGCCGGGATATATTGCGGCTCACAATGAAAACAGGCGAGAAGAGAAAGATTCCTGGGACCAGAAGCCCAAAGAAGAAGCACACAGTGAAAGAACGCCGCACTAAGTTCCAGAACACCTTCCACCAGTCCGAGCTCTGTAAGCTCTCGACCTGGTGGTCTCGGAGTCCCATGCGCCGTAATTTACGATTGTATTCCATCACCTCCTCCTTTATGCGGGCCACGTCCTCACGGTCCTGGTACTTGAGGTAGCCCTTGATAAAACGCCGATTGAACTCGAGCACCATAGGGAGCGGGATATTTTGGCGGTACTTCGAGGTGTAGAGCCGGCGCGCGGCCTGGAGAGCCAAAAGTGTCTCATAATCGTCACAGGTCACCGTCACCTCGTCCAACCCTTCGGTGATTATGTTCAAAAGCGCGCTGACACTCTGCTTCAGGTCCTTAGCGTACTCTTGTCCCATAGACCGGTCCACGATAATTGGCTTTCCAAATTCAACCACTGCCCGAGAGCGGAATTTGTGAGGATGAAAGTAATTAAGTCCCACCGGGATAACATTGATGGCTACGTTTGGGTCCGGAGACGTGGCAGCGGCTCCGAGCGCCATAATGGCCACTCCGGCCTTGAGAGGAAGCAAATTGGGCCGATCATGCGACCCTCCCTCGGGAAAAATCCCCAAAACTTTGCCGCTATTGAGGTGCCGGAACACGTGCCGGAATAGAGTATCGTTATCGATGTGCTCGGCAGCCTTGAAGGCAGTTCCATTTCGTAACCGGTCAATCACCTGCTGGTCACGTGGAGAGGGACTGGTAACCGAGCCGATCTTGAAGGGGGTCCGGATTTTGAGTTCCGTGTCGGAGATGACTCTGTCCACCACGACGTTACCCAAGGATCTGGGGAGGCCCACCAAGCCCTTGGCCATGCAGTCAGTAAAGAATCGTGTGCCTTCTCCGCGCACGGTGAGCGGATCCGAATCGATATCGACAAAGATTTTGCCAGTGGCAGGGCGGAGGTTGTCCTGGGCCCTCTCCACGGGGATAGAGCCCGTCAATTTGGCAAGAAGACCCACCAATCGCTGGCGGTACGACTTAGCGGCCACCAAAAACGAGATACGCCGGCCCGAAAACTCTTTCACGATCGACATGACCACCACAGGGTCCACAAACTGGTTGGCATGAGGCGCTATCACGAAGACGATGGGGCCCTCCCGGGGGATGTTGAAGGAACCTCGCGACTCAATGTCCCGGAAGTAGGTGTTGATGATGAAGCTGAGGATCAAGAGCACCGCATCGTAGGTGATGATGTGGAGGATGTGGATAATGAAATCCAGGGGCGTCATGGGGTGCTCAGAGGATTGGAAATTAATCAAGAGACAGGGGATCAGGGGTGAGGTAAATGGATGTAGGTTGTGGGGTAGTTGCTTCCTGCCGTGAAGCACTGGTTAGCACTTGCTGTCTCTGGCTGGCTCTGGCGGCCGTGGTAGTTGACGGCTGACTTTCTCGCAAGTTGCGGTGCAATTTCTCTGCACTGTGTTCTTGGCCGCTCCTTTGAGGCCTTCAATTGGCAGGGAACGGGGGCCTTTTATGGCGTGGCGTTTGACTGCCAGGAAAGGGAAGGTTACACAATAGGCCCTTTACGAGGGGGCGGCGGTGCGGGCAGTGGCTCGGGAGATCAGGCGCCAAGGCATCGCTTGGCCCCGACATCGAAAGCCTCCAGCTGTCTCGGTCTGTGCTGGGAGATATCGCCCGGCCCATGGCCGGTGAACGGTCCCTTAGTCGCCACCACCCGTTTCTCGCTCTCTTACTGGCCTCTTTTCGCCCTGTCGCTGACAGTGGGGAACACTCCCCGCCCTCTGCCGCGCAGGCAGTCGCCGATTTTCGCACTGACTGCCGCTGTGCATTCATCTGTCACCGTCAGCCTGCGATCGATCCGTAGGTCGAAGAGCCAGCACCCGTGCTGGAGATGGGTGCCCGGCTCGTCATCAGGCCTTCCTCCTCCAGACGTCCCGACCATATCCCCGGGCTGCCCTAGGACAACTTGGGCTCCGTAGCATCGGCGAGATTTGTAGCAGGGGGCTACAGCCCTCCGTAGAGCCCCAGAGCGGCCAGCGGAGCGTCACTTACGAGCGGGCAGTTCAAGGGTCAGGGGTCCAGGAACTGCCGGAGCTTCGTGATGCTCCATTGGCACCCGTGGGAGGTGCCAGTAGTGACCAGGGGACTGATGGTAGCGGCTACGCGCCTACAGAAAGTACGGCCAGCCTTCATTTTCTATAGAACAGAGCCCTATGGCTCCCCAGCGCTAGTCCTCACCAGCGGGCACCTCGTCCTTGAGAATGCGATTCAACTTCAACTTCATCTCGGTGTGGTCGTCGCCGCGTAGCGTGTCCTTGACGAACCAGCACTCCACGTCCAACTGCACCATCTCTAGGGCGCCTCTTAGCACGCCGCACAAGACCTGCGAGTACCATAAGTCCTTGGCGATGCGAGGATCCGATGATATGGGCAATTCGACGAATTCTGTGAGGGGGTTTTCGGAGAAAATGAGCGAGAATTGCTTGCCGTCCAGCGACCAGTTAGATACCGTCGGTTGTATGTTGAGGAAGATCTTGAAGCCCACTTTGGACACCATTTCTGCGGTTTCCTTGAAGGTCTGGCACCGCTGGGCGCCTGTTTTGGCCAAAAATTCCTCAATGAGCCTGAGCCCAATGTTGTAGCCCATGCGATCAAGCTGCTGGTTGACCTCGGCGTAGTTGCCGTTGAGGTCTCTGCAGAGCTGTGCCACCACGGACCCGTACGTCAACGTGAAGAGCTCTGAGTTCTGCGGTTAGTAGGGGCCAAAAGGGGGTTTGGCGATTGCCACCGCTTGGGCTAATGCCGTAGGCTGCCAGCGTGGCGAGATTCGGCAGGGAGCCAAAGACAGCCCGCCAATTCGCGCATTGAGCAGCCCCCATCAATCCTTACGTACTATCTTCTCCACATTGTTTTTCCATATGTCGTCTCCCAAATTCCTGGACGCTTTGGACATCTTGCTGGCTGAAGAGCGTTGTGTCTGGCTCTCATTGATTTGAGATTGGGCGCGCGCTGGGTGTGCGGGTGGCCAGGTGGATAGCGGGAACACTCTGAAGTTAGAAGTGTTCCACCTGTCTCGGTATTCTGGATATTTGGTATTTTGGCAGCTTAATATTGGCCTTGAGCTGTTTTTATATTTTGGATTTATATTTTGTTCTATATTTTGTTCTATATTTGTTTCAAATTGGTTGAGTGCTACACAATATTAGGGCTACAAGATGCAAAGGGCTGCGAAATTGTGTGAAGCAAAGACCGATCAAGGCGCCACAAAAGTTCCATGGTTGAAAGTACCACCACGTTATTATCATATTGACAAACGCATGCTACACGGAAACTTTTTGCGTAATTCGAGAGCTCTGGTACCTGCTAGGATGTACCACTGTAGTCTCACTTGGGCCGAGGTATCGCCGCGGTCACGCGCCGCAACTTTGCCTCAGGAACGATCGAAAAAGATCAAAAAAACCACTTGTTCCACGAATGAGGACCCAAATTACTATTGGCCACTCGACACTTCTACGAGGGACAGTTCCGCCAATTATCCACCAAATTTCGTGCGGTCGTTTGCGATTGCGGGCCATCACGGTCCCTGAGCGCGGCGCATCGCTAGAAGCGCGATCGATGACTCCATCACGTGGTGGGCGCATTACTCCTATCTTGAAAACGAGGCAGAAAAGCGCCAAAATGGCGCTACTTGTCTTTATAAAAGAGACCAGCATTACATTTGTCACGTCCGGATCAAACCGCAAGTGTCTTTTGCCCTTACAAAGGTCCTATTCACACAACAGCCCCGAAACGGACGGGCCCTTATATGCACCACCCATCAAGTGTTTCTTTTTCTGAGAACTCCCGGGTCCCTGTCACCATCCACTAGCTTCGACCGACACTTCCTGAAGTCACCTGCTGCTGATATTTTACTTTGACTTGGAGTCCCTGTGTTTTGTTTTTCACTAGCGCCACTCTTTCTTTGTGCGCCTAGTGCCCCCTCGTCGTCTGATTTCGTCGTATACACAGACAGCTCGGTACACCGCAACAACAGAAACAAAGCACCCTCCAGAGTCAGTTGGTTTAACCAGTGCCTGTGGTTACTTTCAGAGTCTTTCCTGAAGTGAAAGTCAATACTTAGCCCTTCAGCACCCTGTTCCGCACTTCACTCCCATTCATCCCTTCAGCACTCCCGCTCACCCCTCCCTTCTCCACATGAAAAATCTCACACAGCTCGCCAGCTTTGCCGGCACTCTCAGCGGCAACTTTGGAAGTCTCCGTCTCCCCTACAACCTTTCGGCGATTTCACAAGCGGTGCCGCCGCCTCTCGTAGTGGCGGAACGCCCCTCGTTGATTGCCAACGTTCCCGACGGTGTTCTTGCCCTCATAGCGCCCGTAGTGGCGTACTGGGCCTACCTGACCTTTTTCCACCTCATCGACGTCTACGAGCTTGCGGAAAAGTACCGCATCCACCCCTCAGAGGAAGAGCTTTCGCGTAACAAGGTACGGCTCCGTGAGGTAGTCCAGGATGTGATACTCCAGCACATTATTCAGACGGTGGTGGGTTACGTGGTATACAAGTTCGAACCAGAATCGACAACAGGCCACGAGCTCCGTGCCATGTGGATGCTCAGACACAGCTCATGGGTCCCACAGTTTGTCCCGGACGCGGTCGTGTGGTTCGCCTACGCGTACCTCTGGTCTTTTGCACGGCTCTTGGTGGCGTTTTGCATCATCGATACGTGGCAGTACTGGCTCCATCGGACCATGCACATGAACAAGGCGCTCTATCGGCGGTTCCACTCGAGACATCACCGTCTCTATGTGCCATACGCTTATGGGGCGTTGTACAATGACCCCGTTGAGGGCTTCCTTTTGGACACTTTGGGCACAGGAATTGCCTCCATCGTCACCAATTTGTCCCCTCGCGAGACAATTGTGCTTTACACCTTCGCCACTTTGAAAACCGTGGACGACCACTGCGGGTACAGGCTCCCCTACGACATTTTCCAAATCATTTTCCCCAATAATTCCATCTACCACGACATTCACCATCAGATCTGGGGAATCAAGCACAATTTCTCCCAGCCATTTTTCACTGTCTGGGACCGCATGTTTGGTACTGAGTACGAGTTCGTCAAGGAGTACAAGGCTATGCAGCACCACATCACCTTGAGCCGGTACAAGGACTTTTTGGCCAACCGCAAGAGCAAGCGGAGCGAAAAGGCTGGAGATGAAAAGGCCGCAAAAACCGGAAAAGAAAAGGCCGAGTAGCACCACGGTGTCCCAGGGACCCTCTAATTTACAATGTATGCTATGATTTGTAGAGCAACGAAGTAGCGGAGAAGGGGAAGTACTTGAGAAGACGAAGTAGTAAAGATCTAAAAATGGAGAATATAGGGATGTCGAGGTCAAAGTGACAAAATTGGAGGCCAGAGACATGCACTTTGAGAGCCAAGGCCTGGGGTTTATGACAGATTGGCAAGACCCTGGATCGCAAACCGGCAAAACCCGTAGTGGAAACTCGCTTGGGCTCAGTCGGGCTCCCATTATCTTGTTAGCCAGAACGCCTAGGAAGTTAATCCCTCAGTATCCTCAACCAGAGGAGGTCATAAACCAGCACCTCTAAGGCCTCCCGGTGCCTCCAACTTTGTCCTGTGCAAGGCTGAACACGGGGCTTCGAGGAAACAGTAGAAGCACGGATCGCCAAGATTTTGGATCTTGCTCTATGCAGAATAAAAAGCTATATACAGTTTTGATGAGGTTATATGCAAAGATGAAGAGCCTATACACAGTGCTAACTCTCTACATACAAGACAAACACATCATTTTGAGTTAGATGCCGGAAAAAACAAAGCCTCTGCATACAATGCGCATGAGAAAGGGGTAATTCGAACTGGCCCGTGTTTGCGTGTGGGGAGAGCGCCCCACCGGGCGAGGTCTTTGGGCCCAGTTTTCTTTCATAAGATCAGAAGTTGAGCAAAGTGTCCGCACAGTCGACAGTGGTGGAATACTTGGCGTAGTAAGTCGCACCGCACCTCAGTTTCAGCCCCATCCTCTCAGGGCCCAGCCTCGCATCTCCGCGCCAATACGAAGGTTGCACCAGACAACCGTCCCACTTGGCAGCAGTTCGTCAGGAGATTCAGCAGGAGCCTTCCTGAAGTTCGACAGCCCTTTGAAGCCTCAGGCTCAGTCCCAGGCTCCGTCTAAGGCACCAGAACTTGGCCCCTCGCCACTGGTAGCCGTCCGTTCGTTCAGCCGGTTGTCAACAAATTGACAGCCTCGCCCTAAAGCCACCCACATCCCGCCCGCTCCTCACAGCCCCATCCAGCCGCCATGAGGGATCTCACACAGAACGCCCTCCCCTCAGACGATACCGACCCCTTCCGCAACTCGCTGGAGTCGCTGCCCACGCCTGGCGTTTCCACCAACTACCCGCCGTACGGGCATCTGCCCAGCGCCTCGAACCCGCTCCTCTCCAGCTCATCGTCGGGTGCTCCCAGCAGAGTACAGCAGCCCTCCGACTTTGACCGCTTTCCCTCGCATTTGGGATCACGCGCAGTATCGTCGAGCTCGCTCCTGAGCGTCACGGCCGCCATGTTTGGCCGTCGTGCCGAGCTGGCGGCCCCCGACCGCCTGGCCCCTGAATCCGACCCCTTCGTTGTGGACCCCTTCACAGCTGACCCCTACGACTTCAGCCCCTTCGGAGGGTACCCCGCCAGCGCCTTCCCGCTTCACATCGACGAGAAGGAACCCGACGACTACCTCCACAACCCCGACCCGATCGAGGACGCTCAGTATGACCGGCACAGATTCTGGAACGACTTGAAGCTGATGGACCGGAAGTCCATGGGGGGGTTTTTCGGGGTTGTGGGGCTTTTTTTGGCTGCTATTGCGGTCTTTGTGCTCCTCCCTGTGTTCACATACTCCCACATCGATAGCAAACCGGTGGTCCAGAGCTACGAGATCTTGACCCAGTATCGATACCCAATTCTCAGTGCCTTGCGCTCATTGGTGGACCCTGACACGCCACTGGATGCTCGCACCAAGAAGACGGCGGACGGGTCAGCGGAGTGGACGTTGGTGTTCAGCGACGAGTTCAATGTTGAGGGCCGCACGTTCTACGACGGCGACGATCAATTCTGGACCGCCGGTGACTTGTGGTATGGGAGTACCCGTGACTTGGAATGGTACGACCCCGATGCGGCTTCCACAGCAAACGGCACCTTGAATCTCCGCATGGATGCATTCAAAAACCACGACCTTTTTTACCGCTCCGGAATGGTACAGCTGTGGAACAAATTTTGCTTTACTCAGGGCATGCTCGAGATCCTGGCCCGACTTCCAAATTATGGCAGTGCCCTGGGACTCTGGCCAGGACTCTGGTCTATGGGAAATTTGGGCCGCCCCGGCTACATGGCGTCTACTGAGGGAATCTGGCCTTATAGCTACGACTCGTGCGATGCAGGCATCACTCCGAACCAGTCGCTGCCCGATGGAATTTCGTACCTCCCAGGCCAGAAGCTCAATGTGTGTACGTGCCTGGGCCAGGATCACCCAAATCCGGGCGTGGGGCGCGGAGCACCGGAAATTGACGCCATAGAAGCTGCAACTGACGATGTATTGCACATGGGTGTTGCCTCGCAGTCGCTCCAGATAGCTCCTTTCGATATTTGGTACATGCCAGACTACTCGTTCATACGCATCTACAACGCCAGCGTTACCACCATGAACACTTACGCCGGCGGACCCGTTCAGCAGGCCATTTCGGGCACAACAACCTTGAATGACACCTGGTACGAATTTGGCGTGGATCTAGAGCATGACTTCCAGACGTACGGCTTTGAGTATCTAAATGATGATAAAAAGGGCTACATCACGTGGTACGTGGGAGTACCCAGTTTCACGCTTGACGCCTATGCTTTGGCCCCGAACGGGAACATCGGTTTCCGCCGCATATCTAAGGAGCCTATGTCCTTGGTAATGAACCTTGGAGTGTCGAACAGTTGGGCCTACATCGACTGGCCCTCGCTCCATTTCCCAGTGACTTTCCGCATCGACTACGTGCGGGTGTACCAGCCTGAAGACGATATCAATGTGACGTGTGACCCGTCAGATTTTCCAACTTACTCCTACATCCAGGACCATTTGAACGCATACTCAAACCCGAATCTCACCACTTGGAAGGAGGCAGGCTACTCATTTCCGAAAAACAAGTTGATGAATGGGTGCAGCACTTAGCCAGTCACTGCAAAGTTTAGTCTTGGCTGCTAGGATTGCTCTTACTATAAAAAACTGTGCTTCACGAGCTCTACGAATTCTGCGAGAGCGGTTAGTCCTCAGCGCATACCCTGTATTTTAGTTCTGTAACATATGTCCCATTTCGAAATTGTATACCAAGACCAGGATTGATGCATTTGTTATCACGACGAGGAAGCGAGAGAAATTCCCAGCATTTGAGCGGCATTCGAGCATTTAGAGCATTGTAGTATGTGTAAGCCAGAATTTGCACCCAAATTATACGCAGGACCAACATCTGGCAGTCCTTTTTAATAAAACAACGTGGGGAGGGTTGCTCTTGCACTTTTGAAATGTCATAGACACAAGGATATGAGGGTTTATACATAAGCAGCCAATGATTAACAGCTCTGGACAGAGACCAGAGGGACCAGAGACATCGCCAGAAGCATGCTTGCGACCCGCTGGAGCAGCTTCCTACACTGTACAACAATTCAGCAATTGGCCCGAATATGAGTCAGGGCTAGAAGATCCGGCAATTATAAGCCTTGGATAATCAGAGGGGTATTTCCAGGCATTCCATTGGGCTGTGAATGTCTGCGGGGACAGGGGCCGTTTGACAGATGGCCGAAACCGGGCCGGAACCGGCAGTGCGTATCACGGAAATTCGAGTCATTCAGAACGTAGAACATATAAAGGCCCCTCTTTGACTACCTTCCAATCACTTGCAATTGAGCTGAAAACACTTGAGCTGAGCTGATATTAAGGTGCTAGTAGTTTTCTGGTAACCCAAAATGGCAACTTATTCCGACAGCACCTTCGATGCTGGTCGCTACAATCTCCAGCGGCCGAGCTACCCCGACGAGTTTTACCGCACGCTTTTGGAATACCATGACCAAGGGCCCACTGGGAGAAAATTGGCGGTCGATATTGGAACGGGCTCTGGATTTGTGGCGTTCAAATCGGCGCAATTCTTCGACCAGGTCATTGGCACCGACCTCTCCCCGACGATGATCGAGCACTGTCGTTCTGAGAACAAAGCTAAAAACGTCACATTTTTGGTGGGAGCAGCCGAGAGCTCGCCTGAAGAGATTGAGCCCAACTCGGTGTCGCTTCTTACAGGGGCAGAGTGCTGCCATTGGGTAGACCACGAGCGCTACTTCCTGGAATCCTTTCGGGTGTTGCAGCCGGGCGGAACTCTTGCATTTTGGTTCTACAAAGATCCAATTTTTGTGGATTTCCCCAAGGCTAACGAGATTTACGATCGTTTTTGCTATCACTCGCACTTCGAAAATGGCTGGGACAGGTATATGGGCCCCTCGTGGCAGCAACCTGGTCGCAATTTCCTCCGCACCTTGATGGCTGAAGTCAAGATACCTGAGGAGTATTTCGAGGATGTTGTGAGGAAAGAATTCAAAGCTGGAGAGCCAAAAGACTCCACCACTCTCTATATTTCCCGAAAGGGCACGCTCAAGACACTTCTTGGCTATGTACAGAGTTGGAGCGCATATCATCTGTGGATGCAGAAGTATGGCGACGAGCACCAGGACGTGGCCGTGAGCTTTATCGAGGAATTGAAGACGACAATGGGCTGGGACGATGATTTTGAGTTCGAGCTCGTGTGGGATACAATGTATACCTTTGCACGTAAAAGAAAGGCATAGCAAGCTGATTTAAGCCGCAGGGCCCTAGCATTTTTCTTTATATTCGAAGATACTGCCATTATGATCTGTATTATACTGAAGAGAGAGAAAGTAAAGTACTGCGATAAGACCAGATTTCGAGCTGAATCGCAGGAACCGGACCCCAAATCTGTCGAAATCAAATCACGCTTTCTTGAGAATACCGAGCCCAACGCTAGATAATCTGCAGAAAAAATGTGAGATTTTGAACATTAAATTGGGGTCACTTCCTGTGAGCTGTCTATTTGGTTCCTTTCTGGAAGCCTGGCAATGAAAAGTAAATAAAGTACACTACAGGCCTACGTCACGTGCCATGGCATATGGCCTCCTTTTTGACACAATGTAGCAGTAAGAAGGAACATTAGGGAGAGATACAAAGCGAGACCTTATTTGTCTAGCAACTACCACCTGCAACGTGAAGGGGTATTCAGGAGAGCCCTGCTGACGAATATCGATGGCGGCACTGGTGTCGCACTGGCAACCGCCGCCGCATTTCGCAACATTGTGGCGATGTCAAACTATGGCTTTGTGTACGAAGAGGGGCTGATTCGTAAAGGGGGCCAGAGGCTATATATAAGAGGGGGTAGATCGGGAGAGGGAATTCGGAAGTGGCGGCGCTGACGAATAGCTGCAAAAAGCCAGTGCAGAAGCACGAAAGCAAAAGCAGAAGAAGCTGCAAAAGCGAGTGCATTGAGTTGCCTCAATCGGTAGTGCTGTCAAAAAGAGCGCTGCAACAATCGGAGGAGAGTCACAGGATGCAGCAACAGGCCGCTAGCTCCTCAATTGCCTCCCTCGTGGCCCAAAAACAGCCGCGATACGTCGAGGAGATCGTGGAGGTCTCGGATTCGGAAACGCTGGTCTCAAAATTGCAGCAGGATCTGTGGGACCAGAGTCTGTGGGGCCAGGACCTGTGGGATCCCCTGTCTCCGCTCATTGACCTCACACACGAGATCCCAGCTCTGGAGCGCTCGCGCTGGTTTCATGTCCGGCGGTTTTTTGACGATGCCACCGACAAGCACCCGCTAGAGCGGGCATTCCTTCGAAAATTGGATTTTTTCCTACTCACGTCCTCCATGCTTGGCTACTTCATCAAGACCATCAACCAGCTGAACATATCGGTGGCATACCTCAATGGCATGAATGAGTACTATGGCATGGACCAGAATCAGTACAACTACCTTCTTTCGGCGTGGACTATAGGCTACGTTTTGGGACAGCTTCCGGTAGGAATGATCTTGAGCCGCGTGAACATCGCGTGGTATCTCGGGTCGCTCCAGGTGGTGTGGGGGGTACTTTCTATGGTGCAGGTGGGGTGCACACATTTGGGCAGTCTATACGTATTGCGATTCTTGATTGGCGTTTCGGAGCTGGCCTACTTCCCCGGAATACAGTACATTCTTGGGTCTTACTACACAGCCAGCGAGATCTCCAAACGCTCCACTTTATTTGCCGTGAGCTCCAATGTCGCCGGCGTATTAAGTCCCTTGCTTCAGCAGTTGATCTTGGTGCATGGAAGCGGTCTGCTCGAGCCGTTTCAGTTGTTGTTCATAGTTGACGGCTTGCTCACGTTCCCGATTGCTCTTTACACTTTTCTTGTCATTCCAAACACCCCGGCTACCACTTCTGCTTTCTATTTCAGCGACACGGACAAATTGGTGGCGCTCGAGCGGCGGAGGCAGCGGCAGTTTGGGGGGAGAGGGACCGAGCAAAAGAACTTTAGGGACGGGACTACGAGCCCCAATTTTAGGGGCGAGAGGACAGACTTTCCGATAAAAGGCTCCAGTTTCAGGGAAGCGAGCGCAAAGTATTTAATACTTGATGACGAGGTGGCTGCCAAAAACTCTCGAGCCGGTCTCTCAAGGACGCCCCACAGATCCCAGGGTTTCTCTTCACTTCTCTCTACCTACCACATTTGGGTCTTCCCCCTCATGTTCCTCGCCTTCAACAACGCCGGCGCGTGCCACTCCCAACCCACCTTCCAGAGCTGGATGAAGTACGACCTCCACCTCCCCTCTTCCGCCTACAACACCATCCCCTCAATCGCCTCATCCATTGGCATAGTATGTGCCCTCTCCTTCTCTTTTCTAGGAGATTTTCTAGGGGGTCGCCTCAACTTCGTTTTTGTGTCGGTTTTCTTCGTATGTGTCTCCACAGGCTGCTTTCTCTTGGCTTACTGGAACCTCCCTCAATGGCTCCACTGGAGCTGCTACTTTCTCATAACCATCCCTCTGGCCTGGTGCCAGCCGCAGATTTTCTCGTGGGTCAACCGCCTTCTTGCCCATGACGATCGCAAGCGCAGCATTGTGGTGGTGGCCACCAATTCCTTGGCTTATGTGACCGCCGCATGGGTCCCGATTTTTGTATGGGACACCAGAGACATGCCCCGCTACTTCGTGGGGTTTTTATATACCGCGATGCTCTGTCTTTTTGGCCTTGCTTTGACAGTGACCGCGTGGCGTATGGAGCTCCGCGAAACTGGTCGCAAATGCTGACCCAGCGGGCAAAAGCCTCGAAATTACCGTGCGCTCGGCGAGGACCCTGGGCCAAGCCCCGAAAGACGCTCCAAAGTGCGCGAAAATGCCGACACCCGCAGATTTGAGCAGCTTAGCGGACTTTCAAGGTGGGGCCAAGAAGGCTTAATGACGGGCGCCTCTATGAAAATTACATACATCTTGCAATTGCCTTAGTCGTAGAACGTGGTGGGCAGCCGCTTGCAGCCCGAATCGCTATCGCGTGCCGTATGAGCCAATGACGCTCATGCGAGATGCTATAAATTGCGAAATGTATGGTGTGCGGGCTACAGCACCCGTGAGAGTGGTGGATTCTTACGAGATAGCGGACGGGGGATGTCGGGAGCCCAAGAAAAATTGCGGACGGCAAGATAAGGAATAGACTAATATGTGCAAAAAAGAGGACGATTGAAGATTTGGAGATCGAGAGCCAGAAGCCATTTATCGGGATAGAAAGACTGCTAACACTGCCACAACCATCTCACACAGCAAGGAGGCGTAATTAAGGTGTTTCCACCGGTAATGCACTTTAAGGGATCTAGATGTATATGCAGAGCGGCGCCCAATATATTTTTCAGCGGTAATTACGAAATGAGGTGGTCTTTCTAATCAGGATTACACGCAGCACATGCATAAGGAGGGACTCTTCCGATACTCCGCAAGATAACACACAATAAAAACTCGGATCCAATTGCCGGTACTATGCAGGTACATAAAGATTTATATTTTTGTTTTTCGCAGCGGCTTCAACCCAACAACTTTACGGATATTTCAGATTTAGCTGAGTAATCGTAATTGGGGCCATAATCGATGAGCTAAATTTCGGTTTCCACCCGTGTGGATGGCCGTTATCGGAGTAGGCTCGGAAATGTGTGCGCAACCCGGGACGCGCGGGGACAACCTGCCTGAACAGACATACGGAGTTCAGTCTTCCATTTCCGTATCGGCATTCCAAATGCATCTTTACTTGCTGAGCCTTGGATCAAAATTAAGATCAACTCCCCGCCGTGGTGACACAGCCCCAAAAGCCTTCTCACAGCCTCCCCACAGCCATCTCAGAAGCAATTTTGGAATGCCGCCCCTGAATTTCAATCTCCACCACATGTGACCAGCCTCGTTGGTCCTGTGCAATCGCATCGCGAAACCTTGAATGCACCTTGAATGCTCACATGGTGATTGTTCGGCATTCTAAAAGAGGCTGAGTACAGTGTTGCAGGGGCTTAACCCCTTTGGACAGCGAAATCTTGCAATCTTAAACAAGGCTTTACCGAGATGGCTTATTCGGTATTTGAGAAAACCTGAGCCCACAGTTTGCCTCACAAATGGCCGGTCCAGGTCAAGCGAAGCGGACTACCGGGTGGCAACATCGTGAGACGATGGAAAATGCGCAAGTTTTCCGGACGAGAAAATTGCATGCAGAACAATCGTGAAGGAGGATGCATCGCGTTGCAGGCAGTTACGGAGAGTCCCAAAGTGGAAGAGCTACCGGAGCAATAAAATTTAATGGAAGTAGGTGCTGAGGGAAAACGATGCAGAGACGCCGCAAGATTACAGGAAGAAGGGAATAGTAGGCGCAGAATGAGTGGGCTCAGGTTCTTATTATTTACATACATTCTGAAAGACGTTTATTATCTTGAAAAGTGGTTTAATTGTTTCAGACAAGAAGGGTGTTATATTTTTTAGAAACCACCCCGCTTGAATATTATGGTGCTACTGGTGCACAAATATTATTGCTGTAGGACTCCTTTAACGCCGATTGGAGAGGATGGGAGTCCGGATCCCCGAGCTTGAAAATCTTATTATGTTATTATGTTCGATGCTGGAGATGACGAATTGTGTGGGAATTCCCCAGGCTCATGACAGACAAAAGATAACAGGGCAGATTGTGTACGATCTTAGTAATGAACTACTAAGATAACACGCATGCATGACGCATCCAAAAATGGGTTGCACACGTTTTATAGAACGAAAACAATCAGAAAATAAACAGTAAAAATAAATATTAAAAATAAAGGGGCTCTAAAGAACCAATTACGCGTAGCTTTTACGCATTTCTTTGTTTCAATTCCGACGGCTTAACGAGAAGCTCCAGAAACTGTCAAATTTTGGGGTTTATCAAGCTATCTCCAAGCAAAACCTGAAAGATGGTCAAGTGGCTAGCAGCAATTGATCTGCTCATTCTTCGAAAGCGAAATGGCTTTGGGGCGATCTTCATAGTAAAGATATTTTTTATGCACCACAAATCTCAAAAAGTAACAAAGAAGAAAGTTGCAGCAGAATGCTTGGAAAAATTAAATTTATTTCGGAACTCTTTCCCAGCAGGATAAATAGGAAGTTTTTTTGTACGTTTAGGAGGGGTCCCATACAAGATCAGAAGCCGACAGATGTATTTTTTATGCACTCTGATCCAATAGGGCTCAGTTTTTCGGCCCGCAGCCCCAGGGCCTTTAGTCCCACGGCTGGCTGTTATTTAAGAGCAAGGGCCCCCTCGTTATCAGTGGCGTAGAGAAATCTGAAGAAATATTGCCCAAAAAGGTGCAGTGAGAGCCAGAGTCAGCAGTTGTGATCCCCACGGTGCGAGTAAATACTTAGCGGAGATAAAACGAAAGCCATAGCCAGAAGCCAGAATTCACTAGCCGCCCGGTATCTACTATCACACCCCCCACTTCCGTTCTTTCCACCAGTATCTCGCCCATGACGTACTACTACCAGGGCGACTACAGTCACGCATATAACGTAGGCCAGGTGCAGTCCAACGTGCTCATGAGACCTCCCCTGATGTACTACTACGACCCTCTTCAGAAGCAGGCCCCTTACCAGCCGCCCGCCGGCGACCAGGACATTCAAAGCCTGAAGTCACCAGCTCAGGGCCAGCAATTTCACCCGTCACAGTCGCAGAGCCTGTACTCCCAGCCGCAAAGTCAGCACCATCCCCAGAGCCAACACCCCCATCCCCAAACACAGGGCCAGCACCTTCCCTCCATCTACGTGCCCAACGCAGAGTACCCCATCTACCTGCAGTATCCCCCACCAGCACCGTCTCTTCATCCGTCCGGTAACTATCTCCCAAGCACCATGAGTAAGCCACAGCCGGGTCAGCTCCAGACTCAGACTCAGAACTTCCTCAACCCGACGGCAAAGTACCACCACATCACCGGCTACCAGGCGCCGCTCTCGCCTGCGTCTCTCGGGGAACCTGGAGCACACGGCTACAACTCGAGCCCTAGCGGTGGATCACTGACATCAGCTCCCAGTTCTGTGTCGGCCCTCAGCGATCAAAAACCGTCACTTGAGCTCACAGGCTCTTCCGAGTCCATCGACTACTCATCCATCGTAAAATGCACCGTGTCGCCGTCACTCAAGCGCCGACGGAGGTCAAAGAACTCGGCCCTCCAGCTGCTGCTGCCTGATTCGAACATATACGCATGCACAAAATGCCCAAAGACCTTCCAGAAGCCCTACAATCTCAAATCTCACATGAAGACGCATTCCACCGACAAGCCGTTCGTTTGTTCAATGTGCGACAGGAAATTCGCCCGTTCTCACGACAAAAAACGTCACGAAGCACTCCATGGGGGCGAAAAGAACTTCAGATGTGAGGGCTATCTCCGTGATGGGGCCACCAAATGGGGTTGTGGCAAAAAATTTGCCAGAAGCGACGCTCTTCTGCGCCATTTCCGCACGGAGACGGGCTGGTTGTGCATCAAGCCCCTCATGGACGAAGCCCGGGAGTTGGAGTCCAGCGGCCGGCTGGACTCGCCGCTTGATTCATTGCGTCCGCTCCCCCTGGTGGAGGCGGCAGCATTGATCGACAACTCGAATTTCATCCGAAAGTTGGTCAGCGGTAACAAAATGTAAGACCCAACTGCCCCCCACTTGGCCCCCACCTGACCCTCACTCCTCACGCCACTTTTCCACGCACCAAATCCTTCGTCTCGAGCTTAAGGGCCCGATTCGTCATTCTGCTATCTGAATGGAATATACGATCTCACGCCTTCGCTTTTTCTGTAAACAAAACTGTAGGGAACCGCCCTGAGCCCCGTGGACGCTCAAGATCTGGAGGCCCGGGGTGGCTTAGAGACGCTCCGCTGGCGCCTGCTCGCGGAAGCCACCGAATGGGGCTCAGCTCGCTTCCCTCGTGTCACGGTGGAACCGAAGGGGACTCACGACAGGGCACACGCATTCTGAGCACAAGTAGCGGATGCATCCCGGAGTCGGGAAGTTAGATGCCCAAAAAGCCGAGCGCTGATAGACCCCCTGGGCTGTCTCTGGAAGGCCGTGGCTGCGAGCAGGTGATGCCGGGGCCCTGTCACCCAGGGGCTTGTCTCGTTGCATAAATTCTTTTCGGGCAGCACCCAAAAAGCCTCAAGCACTTCCAAATGACTTTAATTCACGCTTTGACCCCCAAATCATCCCAAAAGTAGACCAGGACCAGGTTTTCAGCTTTATTCTCTTATCAGAGCCCCCTCCGTTCCTGCACATCACCAAGAAGCCAACATCTTCACACCATGGGCCTTGGCGCCCAGAATCCCCCCTCCCAAATTGTCCCGGACGCCCAATCTTCTCCAGCAGCACCCAAAATTACGAGAATTCTTCCTAAATCCCCGGAGGTCCCCCGATTCTCCAGGATCGGTAGGGCCCTAGGGCCGGGGCCATTCTAGCGCGCACTTAGCTCCGAAGAGGCCCACAGCAGGCCCGGCCTACCCACGTGCTCCCCATCGTCCCAGACCTTCCCACGTCCAGGCCTGGACCTAATGGTCCTCTTCAGATACGCAGCCTCAATATGCCCCCCTCAAGCCCCCCAATGGTTATTTCCCACTCCCACTCCGCCCGTCACCAAAACCAAAATCCTACATCTAACAAATCCTGCACATGGTCTTCCCCACAGGGTGAAAGTGTGGGGCAGGCTGACCCAGCCAATCGCCTCCGCTTCTTTATCCCAGGCCAATTCAAGTCCAGACAGCAGCAGAAACCCCAGGAAATTGGCAGCCCATTTGCCGTGTGCTCTTGTCGCAGTGAGTTTACCGATTTTCACAGAGCCAGAAGCGCAAGCCCAGAAGCGAGAGCACAACCGAAGCTCCCACTCCAAAACTCCGCGCTATCCAGAGCCCCAGGTTTCATCTTCGACCTCCAGACTCAGTCCCTAGAAGCCTGAGTCGCTTCAACGAGCTCATATCAGATTCCAGCCTACAGATCTGACCCTAGAGATCAGGTCAGCCCCACGATCTACGCTCCATCGGCAGCACCCATCCGCCGACCATGGCTACCTACGCCAACGAGGAGTCGCTCCCGCGCCTCCCCGTCCCACCGCTCCACTCCTCTGTCCAGCAGCTACTCACGGCACTCAAGCCGCTCATCACCCAGGAGGAGTACTCGCAGCTCCTTGAGGACGCGCTGGACTTCATCACCAACGATGTGGTAGTGCGGATCCAGCAGCACCTCATGGCTGCCTCCCAGGACCCGGCGCTCCCCTGCTACCTCAACGCCATCAACGACGAGGTCAATCCCGGGATCTACGGAGAGCTCAACAACGACACGCTCCCGCGGAGCCCCTATCTTGTGCTTGAAGAGGACCCCTACCTGAAGACGATCAACCCGCCGAACCAAAGCCAGCGGGCGGCGCTGTTGATCAACTCGTCATTGAAGTTCATCCTCTCGCTCCGCAACGAGACGCTCAAGCCGGACCGCACCCCCAAGAACCGCAATCCGCTCAGCATGAGCTGCTACCGCAACCTTTTCGGCACCACCCGCGTGCCCTTGGACGGCCACATCTCCATGGAGCGCGCGGACAACTCGCGCCACATCGTGGTGATCTGCAACAACCAGTTCTACGAGCTCGAGGTGATCCGGGAGCCCGAAGCGGAGGACGAGGGTGGCGCCGGCCGCATCTGGTTCAGCGACCACGAGCTCTCGCTCATTTTCCAGGCGATCATCGACGAGGCGGCGGCCATCGACCCCGTGGCCGCCATCAACAACTCGGTGGGCCTGCTCACGACCCAGACGTTCAAGGTGTGGCGCAGCGGGCGCCAGGAGCTCCAGCGGTCTAACGGCACGTTCCTCCGGCTGGTGGACCTGGCGCTCCTCGTGCTCGTGCTCGACCACCTCAACGCCCCCGAGACCGACCAGGAGAAGACCGAGGTGATCTCGCACGGGTCGTCGACCCTCCAGCCGGGCACCAACATGCAGGTGGGCTCGTGCACCGGCCGCTGGTACGACAAGCTCCAGATCATCGTCACCAGCAACTCGGTGGCCGGGGTGGTGTGGGAGTCCGCGCTCATGGACAGCACCGCCATCTTGCGCTACATCAGCGACATCTACACGGACCTGATCCTCAAGCTCGCCAAGGACATCAACGGAGCCGAGTACACGCTCTTCGACCAGAAGGTGACGTTTGTGTCGCCCAAGGAGCCCAAGCCCGCGCGCCACCGGCTCCTGCTCGTGCACACGCCTGAGTTGACCCACCTCGTGCACCTCTCCGAGACCCGGCTCGCCGATTTGATCAACCAGCACGAGTACAAGACGCTCGTGCTCAAGTTGGACCTGCACCTCATCTCCAAGTTCGGCCTTCCGGTCGACCTGTTGCTCCAGATGTGTTTCCAGATCGCCAACTACACGCTCTACGGCAAGATGGTGAGCAGCTTGGAGCCTATCACCACCCGCAAGTTCCGCGACGCGCGCACCGAGTTGATCCCCGTGCAGAGCGAGGCCATAGCGCGGCTCGTCAAGGTGTTCGTGTCCAACGACGACGCCAAGCTCAAGATGCGCCGGTTCACCGAGTGCTGTGAGGCCCACAGTGCCCAGTACTTGGGGGCCATGCAGGGCCGTGGCTTCGAGCGCCACCTCCTCGCGCTCCTCCACTGCGTGAAAAGCAACGCCGCCATCGCCGCCTTGAACGCAGCCCACCCGGACCTCCCGCCGATCCCGCCCACCTCCGACGCCACCGACATCCCGCTCTTTGCGAACCCCGCGATTGACAAGATCTCGTCACCGGAGCTCTTGATCTCCAACTGCGGCAACCCCGCGCTCCACTTGTTCGGGATCTCGCCCGCGGTGGACCAGGGCTTCGGCATCGGCTACATCATCCACACGGACCGCGTGCTCATCACCATCGCCTCCAAGCATCGGCAGACCGAGCGCTTCCTCGACACCTTCCGCCTGGTAGTGCACGAGATCAAGTCCATTTTGCGCGAGAGCTCCGACCTCCACATGGCCAAGGCCGATACCGACACGCGGCGGGCAGAACTCCAGCGGCTCCGCCAGAAGGCCGGCGGCTCGGGCGCGCACTCCGGCAGCGCCATTCCGCTCACCATCGATGCACGCGACACTCCGGCGGCTCCCCTGGGCGGGTCTGCCTTCCCCGCGCCCTCCGGCAGCCCCATTCCGCTTGCCCTGGCGGCGGATTTCGGCCCGGACTCCGCCGACGGCCGCGACGACTCGCCACCCGCCTCCCCCGAGGCTCCCCCGGCAGACTACGACGTCTTTGGCGGCTACGGCTACTTCGATTTCGGCGAATTGGACCACCGCTCCGATATCTTGTCGCACCAGGACCTGTACATGAACTCGGAGATCTCCATCTCCATGCCGTCGATGTCCAGCTCCAACTCGCGCCTCCACTCGCGCCACCACTCCGCCACGAACTTGCACGAGCTTGCGCTGCTCTCCCAGCCTGCCCAGGACATCAGAGACAAGATGACGCTCTCGGAGAGCATCCGCGACCGTCTTCTCAGCAACGACTCCTTGGTCAGCGTCGATAAGGTGCCGAGGGCCTCGCGGCCCAGGAACCAGATCGGGAAGCAGTTGGACCTCTCGGAGCTCAAGTGATGGCCCCCGCCGTCGGTGGGCCTTTCGGCTCTGGAGCCCAGAACCCACGACGCTCCGCTGGCCCCTGCCCAGGGAGGGCCACTACGTGGTGCGCTACTCGCTGCGCTCGGGGCGTTACATCGCCACTAGGGGGTTGGTGCTTATATGCCGTACTCGAGCACCGGGTGCTGAAGGCTCTCGAATTTGCCCCAAAAAGCGCCATTTTTGACAATCTAAAAGGCCTAGAGAGATGCTAAATGCCGTTATATAGCCTTAGCGTGTTTATTTAATGCTTCGTGAAATGTTTTGACGAGTTATAGCGGGCCGTTGAAAGGTGTATGCAGGAACAGTTTGCAGCCGTTAGGCCTCCCGCAGGGAACAGCTCTCCGCAGGAGCCTCCACGGAGTGGCCAGCGGAATGGCCAGCGGAGCGGACGAGCTGCCGCCGGCGGGCGCTCAAGTTCCAGAGATAGCGGGGCCACGGGTGTGGACGCTCCGCTGGCGCCTGCTCGGCGGGAGCCACTGCGTGGTGCTCTGCTCGCTATGCTCGGGGCTCTGGGCCCCCAGCAGGGGACAGCCCTCCGCAGGAGTCTCCACGAAGTGGCCAGCTGAGCCTCAGAAACTGCCACTTTACTAGAAAGTACAGGGGCAGTAGGAGCAACCATTGGATCGTCTGAGTCGGCAGTGAGGCCATGGTGGCCAGAGCCTGGGAGCGATGGCCAGTAAAAGAACGGCCAAAGCCGCCCAGAAGCCGAAAGCTGAAGGCGAAAGAAGTTTAAAGCTGCACCTGACCGTAACCCTATACCAAAAAGCGAATTGCAATGAACCGGTGGACGTAGACAGTAGGTGATAGTGCCACGTGATTGATAGCACGTGTAGCAAGCTACATCACGTGAGTGATGACAAAAGTTGGCCCCCATTGGTCTCCATGTCCCCTGGCCACCCTCCTCCTGGCGTTCAACTCCTCCGCAGTCTCTCGCATGCAGCTTCCCAGCAGCGGCCTTGCAGTTCTTCCGCGCACGGTGGTGCTGGTCACGGGCAAGGGCCTGGCGAAGTTCCTCAACGGCCTCGTGACCACGCGAATGCTTCCGCTGATCGTGAAGCTGAAGCAGCACACGATCAGCGCCAGCGACAGCGAAAACGCCCAGATCCGCGGGGTGGACGTGGCCACCAACTGGGGCCTACTCCACGAGGATATCTACGACCCGAGCCACGCGGTGTCAGTGCAACGCGCCGGGGTCAGCTCGATGTTCCTCAACTCCAAGGGCCGAGTCATCAGCGACTGCTTCGTGTACCCCCGACCGTTCATTGGGGCTACCGGGGCCGCCTCCTACCTCGTGGAGATCCACCCGAAATTCTACTCCCAGCTCAACGCCTTCCTTTCTCTCCACAAGCTCAGCGCCCAGGTCAAGATCCGCCGCGAGCCCGCCCTCGTCTCGGCCTACGTCTATAGCGACACCCCTGAGTTCGACACCTGGCTCGACAACCTCCAGGCGCAGTACTTTCCGCCGGACGTGGTTGATCCGCAAGCGGCGGCCCAGAATGCGGTGGCATTTGCTCAGAGCCAGCAGCTCTTTGGCCCGCACGTGCACAACTTGGAGGCGTTTGCGGTCGACAACCGCGTGCCTAATTTCGGAATCAAGTTTATCGTGCGGAGTGAAGAGCGGCAGGACGAAGCGCCGCAGAATTCCGGGGATGTCGGCGAAAATTCTGGACAAAAATTGGCTCTTTCGGAGAATAACTCCGCTGTCCGCGCCCTCCTCTCGCCCTCCTTTCTTCTGAAATTTGGCGTCCTGGACGTCTCCAGCGAGACCATTGTCCTGCGCCGTTTTCTCAACGGCCTTTTTGAGACCCTGGACGCTCCGCTGGGACTGTCTTTGCTCCCTCTAGAGACAAATCTCGACTACACCAACGGCCTCTCGCTCGACAAGGGCTGCTATGTCGGCCAGGAATTGACCGCGCGCACTTACAATGGCGGTGTTATCCGCAAAAGAGTCTACCCGATTCGTTTTTTTGCCGCTGAACGGCTCGGGGTCGATGGACTTCCGCTTGCCGAAGCTGAAGGACCGTTGGAACTCGATCCCAAAGACCCGGTGACCAATATTCTCCGCTCAGCAGAAGAGTCTGCGCTCTCATCGGTAACAGTGACGCCATTTTCCGTCGAAAGCGATACAGTTTCAGACACCACCGCTCTGGAATTGGCAGGGGCCGAGGCTGATGGAAAGACTGCGCCAGGCACCGAAAAAGCTGCCTCGGCTCAAGATTTCCCACCCAGTCCTTTTGCAGCCAAATCTGTGCGAAAGAGAACGAGATCCGCCGGCAAAATCCTTGCGGTGAAGGACAATCTCGGGTTCGCTCTCATGAACAGCTCGGACCTTGAGACTACGCGGCTATTCATGGCGCAGTTCCCGGACGGAGAGGTAGCATTTGAGGTTTCTGTACCAGAATGGTGGCCCTAAATAGCCAATATTGCATTTTTCAAAACATTTGTAGAAGAACAGGGCATTATATAGGGGTGGGGGAAGCTGGGCGTGACGATTTAATTATCTCAGGCTATATCAGTCCTGTATATGGGCGTGTGGCGTAGTTGGTAGCGCGTTTGCCTTGCAAGTAAAAGGTCACCGGTTCGATTCCGGTCTCGTCCATTTTTTAGACTGGGGAATAGAGAAGAAAGGAGCTCTCAAGAATTTACCGAACGGGTGGGTCTACAGAATTTTAACACTTTCACTGAGGATTCTAGTGGTGGGCGAGAGGGCTGTGGCACAGGACGGAGGTGCCGGGAAAAGATTTCGCAGCCATGGACGCTGGCCAGAGGCTCTGACGATGCAACTCTCCGGCGAAATTCTGGAAACCTACACGTGGCTCCGAATTTGGAAGGGATTTGTGGGAAGTGTCCAAAAATTTAGAGAGGGGAACCTCCATAAGGAGGCTACTGCGCTCGAATGAGTTCCTGGGTTAGTGAGACGGCGCGAAGGCCGTACGATTCCCCCCAATTCCCACCAACTGCCAGGTTTACACTCTACTCCCTCAGTCGAAGTTGAGTCGTTATTATTATGTAGTTATGTACAGGGAAGCTGGAAGGGATAGGCATCCACACAGGAACTGCGCGATCATGGCATTCTCTAGCGCTAATTCAGCGCCATCTGAGCCCATTCTCCACCACTGAGCACCATTATCTTGCCACCCATACCATGCTCTTGGCTCTAGGACTTCACGTCTGGCCCTAGGACTTCCCCAGGCCCAAGAGATCGCGAATATACCGCGACGCCAACTCCACCGTCGTGGCCTTTGATGGAATGGCCACCTCGTCGTGGTACTGCTTCGGGATCAAGCTTGCGAGCTCCTGGATCGCCACATTCATGCGGTTCCGGCGCCCCTGCTCTGCCACCTTGTGCGACGCCTTTTTCGCCGGCTGGGCCTTGTCGGTGCGCGAGCGCAACCCGTTGGCCTCTAGCCCCACACCGGGGCCCAACACCGGCGACGTCTCGCTGGAGGACGCCTGCAGGAGCCCAAAGGGCTCGGGCGGTGGCGGCGAAGTCTCCCTCGACATCGCCTCGCCCTGCGACTGAACTGCCAGCCCCTGGGCCTGGTTCCCCTGGGCCCCCTGGGCTAACCGCCCCATAGTGAAGCCCATCATCTTCGCCGCATCGGGCCGGATTTCCACCTTGCGGCCCTGGGGGGGCAACATGGGCGTGGACTCGGAGCTGCGGGCCGCCTCGCCAACGCTGGCCTCGGGTAGCCGCTCAAAGGACGGGCCGCTGGCCACTGGGCGGCCGGTAGCCTGAAGCACCGGAGTCCCGTGCGGAGTTCGGCGCTTGGTGGTCCCGGGCCCGTCCTCTGGGCCGTACGCAGTCGACGACGTACGCCGCTTATCCAGCGGCTGCGCGGCGAGTGCCGGGGATGTTAGCGGCTCAAAGAGCGCCAGCACCGGCGGAGCATGTGGCGCCGCCCCCGCTGGGCCAGCCGCGTACCCGGCCGGCTGCTTGTTGGCGTTCACCAGCGACTCCATGGGCGTCACTGCCGGCGACACCAACGGCGTGAAGATCACGTCGGGCCGCACGTGCTGGCTCCCCGGCGCCTGGAACCCACCGCTGTCGAGGGAGCCCCGGTGCTTGTGGTAGAAGTGCAGCTCATCGTAGGAAGTGTCGTCCTGGCTCGGGAGTATCGGCAGGCTGAAGAGGTGGCCCGGCTGGTCCGCAAGGCGCACGTGCGCGGGCACGAGGCCCGGGGTTTGTGGGGGGCCAACACCTGGCGGAAACGCCGCTGAGCGCCCCTTGGAGCCGCTGGGCCCGGGGTAGCTCAGAGAGCTGGCGCCCTGTCCGAGGCCCTGCCCGGGGCCCTGGCCCGAGCTCTGCGCGCCCTGGGCCACCGACCGTTGTTGCTGGCGCGGCTTTCGGTTGACTCCGGGCCCCGTGGACCCTGTGGCCCTTGACCCAGTGGCTGTGTCTCCAGACGCCGTCTCTCCGAGCGCTGTGTTCCCTCCCTCCGCCTTGAAGTTCACGCCCTCAGGGAGCACAAAGTCCAAGGCGTCAAGCTCGAACTCGTGGCGCGCCGGAGTGCTGCGGGTACCCAGCGGCACCGTAGAGCCGCCACCGCTCCCGGGCGTGTGGGTGGTGGAGTCGTAGAAACTGCGCTCTATCTGCAGGAGGAAGAGCTGCTCCGATGGATACGCCGCCGGGGCGGCTACGGAGGGCTGTCCGGAGCCATTCTGAGCGTCCAATTGGTCGCTGAGGTCTTGGAAAAACATCGCCCCTCGCGTGTCAGGGGGCGAGAACGTCGCCCAGTCGTGAGACTCGTCCATGAACGCGGGTCCGTGCTGGCTGGTCGTTCCTGTGGTGGATGGTGAGTCCGGCGGTGGGTGGGCTGACGCTTCCTTGCGCTGGGCTGTGCTAAGTCTCGTGCTGGGGTCTCCTAGCGCTCGCTGGGGTGTTGCCTTGCTCTCACTAAGGCTCCTGCTCGATCGCTGCGCTATGTCTGGCGCTATCGCTCGCTATGGGTCGCTGTCTGCTGGCTGTCTGTGCTGGCCGTCCGGTCGCTCACACTGTGCTCACAATTCGCTCGCTCGCTCTTGCTATCGCTCTGACTGCGCCTGCAGTTCTCCGTCAGCCTCTGGAAAAAGCTCGAGCCGAAACGTCGCCAGCTGCCAACGGATCGGTGGATCGAGCCCTACCCCCCGTTTTGTGTAACAAGGGCCTTATTTATTAAAATCAGCGGGGTGTACGGATGAACGGTCCTGGGCCATCTGCCGTGCCGAGCTGCTCGCTATCGGCGCTGAGATAATCCGGAGCCTCCTGCAGGACGATAGCAGCCCAGGGGCCAAGAGTTGGCACTCTGAGGTCTCTAGCCGTCAGCTCCCAGAGGGAAAGTGCTCCAGAGTTTGCCCAGCGCCTTCTCTCACGATGCTTTTCCGCTCGGCTCTCGTGCATTCACGTCCCAGTTGGGTCTTTGGTCACACAGGGCCCTTTAGTACCCCACGTGGGCCCTTGGAAATTTATCAGTGGCTCATGTGAGAGGGCCGGGCTCCAAACACTATATTTTTCGCGATTGTGCAAAGGTGCGGATGGCTATACCACACGGATTAAGAGCCGGGCGGGGGAGACGATGGGTGGGAGGAAAATGGGGGAAAAAGGGCGAGGGGGGTTATATATAGAAGCAGGGCCTGATGGGAGAACAGGATACTCAAATGGCGAATTTTTGAGACCTCTCGACACAGCTAATGGAGTGAGTCGCCCTGAAGCATATTTGGCACTGTACGGCTTAGCAACTGAAAAAGAGTATTGAACATGAATGAGAAGAGCACTGTGAACAAAACACCCTAAGTACATACGTTGGTAATAGTCCGTCCGAAACCACTTATCTCGTATCATGAGAAGCTAAATATAACATACATTTTATTATCATGGCCAAGATCACGTGACAAAAATATTCTGCAGCGCTAGGCCGTGGCCTTTTTGGAAGGTCGTTCTGCTATTGAAGCTGCTGAAAACACAAGCTCCAAAGGCTTCTTAGTCGTCCTGCTCCATCCAGCCAGTGAATTCGGAGATGGGCATTGCGACGTTCTGCGACGTTCTCACGATGTTTTCACGACGTTCTCATGACGTTTTCACGACTTTTTCACGACATTATAACATTTACGATATCTCAATTCCCAGACATTTAGCAGCGGGAGAAGCAGCATACTCAGGCTAAATCCCCGCAATTGACTACGCAGACCCAAAATTTGTCCACCACTGACAAGACCAACGTCTTGACGCCGAGATGGGGCGCCATCGTGAGCGTGGGGGCAGAAAAGCGCGCGGCAGCCGTGCGGGGGCTACGCCGGACAAACTTCGCAGTTCTCCGCCCACTTGGGCAATCGTTCCAGGATGCAACGCACAGGGGCGAATTTCAGGCAAATGTCTGCCCCAAAGACCGAGATAACCCCACGTCCGAGGAGCTGTGGTGCAGCGGCGTACCCCGGGCAGCTCTGGGATCCTGTCGAGCAGTCCCCTTAGGAGCGATACGAGCGTCGGACTGTGTGTCTTTGCGACCGATTGGCCGTCCGCAGCAGGCCCAAGCAGAGGGTTACCCCTTTACTTAGCCCGGGGTACCACTGCGGACTGCACTGGGTAGCGCCGCGCTGAAGTTGCTCCCCGCCATTGTTCAGATCCCGGAGTTGTCGAACCCCACAGCGTTGAAAGCTGAGGGTGGGGAGTCACTGAGCCACTGGAGCTGAGAGTGGGGAGAGGCTGCGACCGGAGGTGGAGAATTACTGCATTACTGCAGCAGAGGTGGGGAGTCATTGGGACTAAGGGTGAGGTGCTGGACGGAGCTGGGATGGAGATATAAAAGCCCGCAGTTCCCGGAGATCGGAGAAAGAGAGGAGCAAGAGAAGAGCCAGGATCAGGGCAAAGACCACAGCAGAAGCCACAAAAAACCCACACCTCCCTCAATGTCTGACCCTAACCCTGAGAATCTCTCGCGGGAAGCTTCGCTCACGCCCAGCTCTTCGCTCCCCTGCTCACAGCTTCCCATCTCGCAGGCCCCCAGCTACGCCGAACGGCCCGACCTCTCGCGGGCCTCTATCGCGCGCTACGTCCGCTCCAGAATCCCCACCCTCCTCGACCTCCCAGTGCGCCACTCCGACGTCTCAGTGCTCCTGAACTTCAATGTCGTTCCGGCGCTCCGTGCAATGACCGCCAGAAACTGGAGCGAGTACTTCTTGGGCTTTTTTGCCTGGTGCTTGGACGCCATGGACTTCTTCTGCGTGTCCGCCAGCGTCCAGGACATAGCCATCACCTTGGGCGTCAGCATCAAGGAGGTCACGTGGGGCGTCACGTTGGTGCTCATGCTCCGGCCCGTGGGGGCGGCCATTTTCGGGCTCCTTTCCGACTACTTCGGCCGCAAGTGGCCGTTTATCGCCAACTGCCTCTTGTTTGTGGTACTCGAGATAGGCACCGGGTTTGCCCGTAACTACCGCGAGTTCTTGGCGGTGCGTGCGCTATTTGGCGTGGCCATGGGGGGCATGTACGGCAACGCCGCCGTTACGGCGCTCGAAAACCAGCCGGAAAAATCCAAGTCCGTGCTCTCCGGGTTCTTTCTCCCGGCCTACAACCTCGGCTACATCTTGGCCATCGCCTTCTACCGCGCGTTCCAGTTCTCGTACCGCCCGAACGAAGGCTGGCGCGTGCTATTCTGGTTCTCGGCGGGCCTCCCCGTGTTTTTGATCGCGTGGCGGCTCACGCTCCCTGAGTCTCCCAACTTTTTGCGTCTCAAGGCCGTGCGCAAGCACCAGCGGCGCCAGACGGCGAGGGCCCGTGAGCTGGCGGCGCTGGGCGATCAGCTCGAGCTGTCCCCACCGCCTCTGAGCGTGCCCAATGCCTCCTTAATTGCCACTATCCGCACCGAGTGGCTCATGTTTGTGTACTTGGTGCTCCTCATGGGCGGGCTCAACTTCATGTCCCACGCATCCCAGGACTTGTACCCGACGTACCTCGTGAGCCAGCGGCTCTACGACGCCAACACCAAGACCGTGGTCATGGTGGTGGTCAATCTCGGCGCCATGGCGGGCGGGCTCGTCTTTGGCCAGATGTCCGAGCTCGTGGGCCGCCGACTTGCGATGATCGTGGGCTGTGTGGTTGCCGGCACGATGCTCTATCCCGCGTTCATGGTGCCCACTCGCGCTGCGGCCATGGGGGGCGATTTTGCGCTCAGTTTCTGCGTCATGGGCGTGTGGGGTGTCATTCCCATCCACCTCATGGAGTTGGTCAACGCGTCCCACCGCACCCTTCTCTCGGGATTGGTGTACCAGTTGGGCAATTTAATCTCCTCGGCCTCCTCCACCATCGAGGCCGACCTTGGCGCCAAGTTTCCGCTTGTTCTGCCCACCGGCACCGTTATCTACAACTACGGGAAAGTGATGGCCATTTTCTGTGGCGCCATTTTCGCCTACGTCATCGTCGTGCTCGTCGTGGGGCCCGAACGCTACCACCGCGACTTGACGGTTCACGCAGACCACTTGAGCGTGTGCGAGGTCCCAGAAGACGACGAGGTCGACGCCAAGGCCGCCGAGAAGGACCGCGACGACGACGACAAGCCCCACGTGATGCAAATCGAGACAGCTAGCGCCAATTGACGACCTCTCGACCTCTCCCGTAGCGCAGATTGTAGGAGGGCCCGATGGGCCTCTTTGGTGTTCTCCGGTCCGGTCTGGGCGTCCGTGACGCTCGGTTGGCCCCTGCCCGAGGAGGGCCACTGCGTGGGGCTTTGTTCGCTACGCCAGGGGCTCTGGTGCCCCCCACAGGGAACAGTTCTCCACAGGAGCCTCCACAGAGTGCCCAGCGGAGGGGAAAGGGAGACCGCCGGCGGGCGCTCAGGTTCTCGGGACCAGAAGGGGCCATGAGTCCACGACGCTCCGCTGGCCCCTACCCGGGGGCCACTGCGTGGGGCTCAGCTCGCTCCGCTCGGTGTGGTATTCCCCCCGCAGAAGACCTCACCGAGTGGCCAGAAGAGCAACAAGGGGCTACCAAGAGGTGGGGGCGGCACAAATCGTCCCAGCCCTGCGCAGGGCCATGGGGTAGCACAGCCGCATCTTCAGGTGCTTATATGCCGTACCCCTATATCACCTACAGCAGACAACACACGAGTATCGCCCAAAATTGGCGGAAATCTGATTTTAAAAGCTTTAATTCTTTGAAATTCCGTTAAATAGTGCTAGTGTGCTTTGTAGGCTGTTTTGGGAATTTTTGGCGTGGCAAGGGAGAGGTGATAATGGCTGCAAATTATGACTATATACAGGACGACATCAACCATTTTCCACCTCCGTCTGGGGCATCGGAGCCGTAGTTTTGTGAAAAATGCTCTAAATTTTGGCTCAGACTGCCACAAAGTACTCTTCTATTAACCGCATTAATTTAGGGAGCTTTTACCGGCAGAAACGCTTTCCACCGCAGCATCACCGCCGACGGAGCCCACGAGGGCCAGCCAGGCGGAATACCCCAAAGAATAACCCCACTGCCAGCGCCAAAATGTGCGGAAATTCGAGAAATGTTGAGGTACTGTCGCCACAAGGTTCCTGCGCTTCCCTGAGCCAGGATCGTGCTCTACACCGGGTACTAGGGTATATACAATGCTATTCTAGGACTAGAGACACTATGGCGGGCGCTACGTAGTAGCCATGGCCACAATTCCCTGGAAAACACGCACCAGATCACAGGGGGTAATAGCGCAGGTGAAAACAGCCCATGGAATGAACACAGGGGCCCGCAAAGCCAGCCGTCTCGCCACTAAACCTCCGCTGGAACCGGCGGCTTCTCCGGTATTATGGAGCGGCCGCTGGCCAGCGGGCTCTTGATCACGGTGTTGGTCACAGTCTTCTGCTTCGAGATCTTCTCCCCGCGCACGATGGTCTCCATTTCCGCGCGAGTCAACGTCTCGTACTCCAAGAGCCCCTCGGCGAGCCGGCGCAACTCGACGCTCTTCTCGTTGAGCACGGTGCGCGTGCGCCGCTCCAGCTCGAGCAACAACTGGTGCACCTCGTCGTCGGCCAAGTCGCGGATCTTCGAGGACCACGACTCCCACTCGTCGCTCAACTTCATGGGCCCGATCTTGTCGTTCATGCCGTAGGAAGTGACCATGGCACGGGCCACGCTGGTGGCGTTCAGGAGGTCTGATGAGCACCCGCTGGTCACGTTCTCGGGCCCGTGGATGATCTCCTCCGCCACCTTGCCGCCCATGCACACGTCCAACCGCGCGTAGCACTCCTTCTTAGTCATGTCCACCTTGTCCATCTCGGGCAACTGGAACGTGACCCCGAGCGCACGGCCCCGCGGCAAGATGGTGGCCTTGTAGAGCGGGGTGGCGCCCTCGGAAAACATCGCCATGATCGCGTGGCCAGCCTCGTGGTACGCGGTGTTGGTGCGCGCCTCCTCCGTGATCACCATGTTCTTCTTGGCGGCCCCCATCAAGATCTTGTCCTTGGCCCACTCAAAGTGCTTCATCGACACCGAGGGCGCGCTCAACTGCAGCGCGTGCACCGCCGCCTGGTTCACCAAATTCATCAACTCCGCCCCGGAGAGCCCCGGGGTCCCGCGCGCGATGATCGTCGGGTCCACGTCCTCCGCGGTCTCCACGTTCTCCATGTGGTGCCGGAGAATGTCCACCCGGCCCCGCACGTCCGGCAAGTCCACCGTCACCTCCTTGTCGAAACGCCCGGGTCTGGTGAGCGCCTTGTCGAGCGACTCGGGGAAATTGGTGGCGCCGATGATGATGATGCCCTCGGACTGCGAGAACCCGTCGAGCTCTACGAGCAACTGGTTGAGCGTCTGCTTGGCGTACGCCTGGTCCTTGGGGTTTCTCTTGCCTCCAATGGCGTCCAACTCGTCGATGAAAATGATCGCCGGCGACTTCTCGCGCGCCTGAGTGAAGAGCTCGCGGATCCGCTTAGCGCCAACCCCGACGTACAACTCGTCAAACTCCGACCCGGACATAAAGAAAAACGGCACGCCCGCCTCGCCGGCCGTGGCCCGCGCGAGCAACGTTTTCCCGGTTCCCGGCGGCCCCGTGAGCAACACGCCCTTCGGGAGCTTGCCGCCGAGCCCGGTGAACTTCGACGGGTCCTTGAGGAACTCCACGATCTCCTCCAACTCTGCGCGCGCCTCGTCGCACCCGCACACGTCCTTGAACCGCACCGTCGACTGCGAAACGTCCACCGACTTGTCGCTGACCTCCAGGTTCTTGAAGATGGTGCCGTTCTCCACGAGGTAGTTGAAGGCACTGGTGGCCCCGTAGCTCAACAAAGCCACCGGAATGAGCCACTTGAGCCACCGCAGGAGTATCGTGAATACCAGCTCCGAAACCACCACGTGGATGGGCTCGTAGCGGGTGCCGAAGCCGTGCGGCACGCCGAGTCCGCCCGCTGCGACAGTGGCCCCGGCGCCGCCCTGGAAAAGCTGCCGCTGCACCTCCGCCGCCCGCGCCTTCTTGCCGACCTTCTCCAACGCCTCAGCGTAGAGCATCGTGCACTCGGTGCTGGCGGCTATCCCCGGCGTCTCGTACCGCTGCACCACAATCTGCGGGTACCCGTTGGCCAAAAGCGTGCGGTAAAACTCGGCCTGGGCCGCCGCGTTGTTTAAGTCGCCGTTGGCGGTCTGCTCCTGCGACTGGAGCAAGCTGTGGGCTGAGGAGGAGGCCCGGCGAAGAAAAGTGCGGGGCGTCGCACCGAGACCCCCAACGCCCACACCGGGGGCCACCGGCCCAAATCCCTGGCCCATGCTCCAGAGTCCGGCCCTCCTGCCACTGCCACTAGGCCCGGCCATGGCCGCAATTTTCTGGGGCCCGGAGGCTCTGCTGTCGGTGCCGCTGCTGGTGGCGACTCCTCTGACCGCCACAGCTCCTGGGGACCTCAGCACCACGCCCAGGAGCCCATGCGCTTGGAAATTGCGCACTCTCACGCCCACGGCACCCACGAGCCCATGGCCGCCGTTTCTCAAGTTTCTGCTCATCGCTATCATCGCTCTGGCTCTAAGAGAAACGTTGGGTGTGTCAGCGCCCGGTCACTCGACCTCGAGCTTTTGTGTCAGGGGTCGTGTCGGCACCGACCATGCCCGGGGTCCCAAAATTTGCGCACCCAACGCCGGAACTTGCGCGCCCAGGGGGTAGAAGTTGCGAGAACCCGGCGCTTGCTTGGCCACCGCCAGAGCCCCACGGCCCCCCGAGCACTGCGCCCAGCAGCGCGAGTGCGGTGTCGCTCAACTCCCAGGGTCAGCCTCAGCCTCTCGATCCGCTGGCCACTCCGGAGAGGCTTCTGCGGAGCGCTGTTCCCTGCGGGAGGCCAGCAGGTGAAAAACATTCCTGCATATACAATTTGGTGAACCCCGATTATCTTGCCCATATATTCTATAATTCAATAAATGGATCCACCAGCACGATATTAGCACCTTCTCTACTCTAATGAGCTTTTAAAATTAGCAAAAATGACACATTTTGCTGCAATTTCGAAAGCCTTGAGCACCCGAGTCTCCCAGTACGGCATATAAGCACCAGCATCCTGCTGGGCCCAGGGAGATCCCAGCGGCCACCTCACGCCCCGAGCGCAGCGAGACGAGCCCCACGCAGTGGCTCCCGCCGAGCAGGCGCCAGCGGAGCGTCATAGGGCGCCCGCTGCTCGTCCTCTCCGCAGGACACTCCGTGGAGACTCCTACAGATAGCAGGGCCCCACCCAGTGGCTCTCCCCGAGAAGGGGCCAGTGGCACGTCGTTTGGACCTTGGGCGCTTCTGAATCCTCTGGGGACCCCTAGAAACTCCACAGCCTGTCTCTGCCTGTCCTCTATCTCCGGGAAGCTCCGGACTACAGTCCGCAGCAGCGCTGGGGCTACAATGGCCTCGTGAGGATCGTTCTATCGGTGGCGCAGGGACCAGCCCGCGCTAAAAGCCCGTGACCCGGAGGTTATCGTGGGCCTCATTCGCGGAGATGCTCAACGCGTGCTCGTTGGCCAAGTGAAGGAGGCAGATGAAGCAAAAGCTGGTGGAGAGGTCCTTCTTCTCTTCGGGCGCGTACATGGCGCTGATGGACGTCACGATCTGGCGGAAATCCTTGCCCCCGGCGCCCGCGTGGTCCGCCGAGTCTGGCGAGCCCTCACCCTCCGCAGACTGCTCGGAGCCTTCTAACGTCTCGCCCTCTGCCGTTTTCTCGGCTCCATCCGCTGGCTTCTCGGCAGCGCGGGCCACCGGCTCCTGGATCGCCCGCCAGAGATTGTCCTTCAACAACTTCACGTCCACCTTCTTCGCTATACGCGAGAAGTTCACGTACTCTGGCCGGGCCTTTCTGCCGCCCGGAGCGAGCAATTGCAGGCCGCCAGCGCCGGGATCTTCTGCCTTCTGCTCGCCCAGCTCCCCCAACGCGTCGTTGAAGTCAATGCCCCCGTAGTCATCGCCTGCGTAGTCATCGACGAACGGGTCGTCAACCTCCGTCTCCACCTCCTGCTCCTGCTTCACGTACTGCTCCGCAAAAAAGTTCTCGTCCGTGAGCACCGGCGCCTCGGGAGCAGCGCGCTCCTTTCCACGCCGGAACTGCGTCACCAGCTGCTGCGGCTTGAGGAAAAGATTCGTCAACCGCTGCGACGTGTAGCGAATGTCCTCTGGAAGCTTATTGGCGGCCGCGGAGCCGCGCTGATCGGGCCGGAGCACCGTGAGCGCCACGCTGCGCGGCGCTTCAAAGAGCAGCTCCTCGTCGTACGCGTCGTCGTTCTCTCCAAGAAAATCGACGATGGTGCCGCGCTTCGACTTCGAGGCCTTCGGGGCACCAGTGTCTGAAGAAGCAGCCGCATTTGCTCCCGGAGGGGCTGAGCTTTCGCCCAAAGACGCGGGGTTTTCGGCGCCAAACTTCCGCCGCAACGCCGCCACCTTCCAGTGCTCCGGCCCTCGCCAGTTCTGCCGCATCGTGTGGTCGAAGTACGCCATGAGGTCGCGGTCGAGCACGTCGCGCTCCTCGTGAACCGCCAGGTCGTCGTGACCGAGGACCAGCCGCACGACGCTCTCGTTGAAGCGCCCCGAGAGATCGTCGGGGGCATCGTCGAGCGCAAAGTCGCCCGCGTCGAAGTCAAAGGGCGGCTCCTGGTCGCGGAAGCTGTCGCTGCGTTCGCGGAACTCCTCGCCCGGGCCCGGGGTGCTCTCGCCAAGCTCGCGCTCCTGGGCCTCTTCCTCCAGGAACCGGTGGTTGACACCGCCGAGCACGCGCTTGGCCTGGTCGATGTCCAGGAGCACCACCTGGAGCTCGCTGAGGGAAGGACAGATCGCCAGCGCCGTCATCTCACCGTCGGCGTAGAGAAACGCCGCGAGCGGCGAGATGTCCACGGGCGCAGTGCTGTAGAGAGAGCCAGAGCCTGTAGAATGAGAACCATCCGAAGCGGTGCCCAGAAACCCGTCGCCCAGCGATCCTTCCTGCGATCCTCCCAGAGACGGCCCCAGAGACGCGCCTAGGGACGCCCCCAGAGAGCCCTCGCCCGTCGTAGCGTCGAAGACAACACGGCCCCCCTCCCCGATGCTCAAAGTATTCAACAACAAACTCTTGGCACCCCCCTCGTCAAATTCAGCCAATGCCTTTTTGAACAACGGGTCGATGGCCAACTCCTGGTCGAGTTTCTTGACGCGAATTGTGTCGAACGGCACCACCGTGGACTCCAACACGCGGTTCATTTTGCGCTTTTTTCGGCCTTCGGCCGGCGTGTCTGCCGCCTCCTCCTCCCCATCCTCCTCCTCGCTTTCGGGCTCCTCCGGCGCCTTTTTGGACGCCAACCCGCTCAAAAGCTTCCCCGTCTCGGTCGCCACCGACTCCACACGGCTCAGGTAAATTTTAACGCACCCATCCAACGTGGCGGACGCCCTCTGGAAGTTGATGCTGTCGCCGTCCTTGATGACGTTCAAGTCCCGGAAGTAGTCGATGAGCGCTATCTGCCACAGGTTCTTCAGGGTGATCTTGTTGTCGGTGGAAAGTTTGATCCACTCGTCGAAGTTGGAGAGGATCGTGTGCTTGTTTTCGTCGAAGTGGATGGCGTCGTCCAAGTCAGCGCGGGCACCAGAGCCCAGAAAGAGCTCCCCACGGCTGCTCACACGGCCAGAAACCGCCCGTTTCAGCTTCAGAATCGCCCGGCCCCGGTGGGAGAGGTCCTGGATCGACGTGGTCCGGGAACCGTTGGCAGGCGCTCGCGCCTTGGGAAGGAGCTGTGACATGGCGCTGGTGGTGGCAGAGAACGGCAGAGAACGGCGCTAAAAAGGCAGAAAAAAAGGCTAAACGGCGCAAGAAGCTGGTCCGCGCAATCTGACACTGAAATGTGCAATCCGCTGGCGTCCTCAAGTGTCCAGGCCGTGGTCTTCTCTTGCCTCTAATCTGGCCCCCCGCTGCGCTTGTTTACCCGCGACATCGCGACAATGTCGCAACACAGATGGCAACATGCAGGATAAAACCTATACTTATGCCCTGAGGCCACAGCTCGGGCACCGCAGCCCTTGCTCTATCTACAGGCGATAGAGCGTCCCGAGCACAGAGGGCACTGGACTGGCCGGGGCTTAGTCGCTCCGTGGGCCACTTCATGGAGACCCCTGCGGGGGCTGTTAGCTGCGGGAGGTCAGCGGGTGCAAAATGTCCTGCATCTTACCATTCTGCTACCCCCAATTATCTCATCGAAAAATTCTACAAAGCATTAAATAGACACTCTAGGGCTATATTAGAGCATTTATAAGTATGATGAGCGTTTTAAAATGCCAGAAAGGGCGCATTTTGAAGCAAATTCGAGAGCCTTGTGCACCCGAGTCTCGTGTACGGCATATAAACACTGCCTGCTCTAGCGGCCGCCCGCCCCGAGCGCACCGAGCAGAGCCCCACACAGTGGCCCTCCCCGGGCAGGGGCCAGCGGAGCGCCGGCAGACGCTCAAGCGTTGGAGGCTCGCTCCGCTGGCCACTCCGTGGAGGCTCCTACGGAGAGCTGTCCTTGCCAGGCAGGGGCCAATGGAGCGTCGTAGATCCTTTCGGACCCCCTGGAGTCCTAAAACTTGAGCGCCCGCCAGCGGTTGCCAGACGCTCACCGTTTGCCCCTGGACTTTCCGCCCTTCTTGCCTCTGCCTGCGCCGTTGATGCGGTCGATATCGTCCCTGGAAATGACCAAGCCGTTGCGGGTGGAGCGGCCCACGGAGCTGATCTTCAACCCGCGGTCTCGCACCCGGGCCGTCGCTTTTTTTCCCGAGCCGATGCGGTCAGTGATGGAAGTGGCACCCCGGCCAACGTCCACGTGCCTACGCTCGCCCTTGCGCACCTTGGAGAGCACCACGCCGGCGTCGCGGGCCTCCTGCTCGTACTTCGCCACCCGCTTCTCGTAGCTACGCACCATGCCCTTGCGCATGCCCATGGGCATCTTCTCCAACTTTTTGGGCAACCCGCCCGTGGCGGAATTCGTCGCCGCTAGCGACCGGACGCGCGACTCGAGCGTTCGTACCCTGGCGTTGCCCGTGGGCTCCTGGAAGTCCAAGGTCTGGAGCGTGACCTCCGCGCCGGAGAATTTCTGGCCGCTGGCCGCGAGAATGTGCGACTCTTCAAGGAGCCGCTGGAGCTGGAGGTCGTTAGCGAGGTTTTCGCGGTCCTCCTGGGCGCCCTGCTGCTGCTGCTTTGCCGTCAACTTCTCGAGCCGGGCGTCGCGCTGCGAGAGCTCCTCCAACGTGGCGATTCGCCCCGCCTGGAGCACCCGGCGCTCTTTTTTCGACGCCTGCGGACGCAGTGTGTACGAGTCACTGATCCGCACCACCCGGGGCGCTGATCCCGCAACTGCTACGCCCGCTGCCGCTCTGCCCTCAGCCTTCTGCTCTCTGGCAGTCGCCCTGAGGCTCCCAGCGCCCAGATCGCCCGCTTCAAACTCCGAGTCCAGCTCCGGATCCAGCTGCGATCCGCTGGAGGCCCCAGAATCATCGCCACTGCTCTCGCTCTCCAGCTGCTCGCCCGCTGTCTTTGACTTGTCCTCGTAGCCCAAGCTCTCGAGCGAGCCGAACTGCGCCTCGAAATTGCGCCGCTGCACTTCTAGCGCTCGCGTGTAGTCGTCGGTCATCTCCTGAAAAGTTCTGTGCAATTTCAGCGGAAAATGAGTGGAAAATGAGCGAAGTCACCGACGGTGAAGAGAACCGGAGCCAGAGGAAGCGATGCCTGAGGGTGCGCGATGAGTTGGCGTTTGGGCCGGCACACGCCACACCCTGCCCAGGGCCCTCGCCCCCTACCCCAGATCCTGCGCCAGGAGCAGCCAAATGACCGCAGAATTGACTCACATCGCCATCAGAGTGCGTAGGCATAGGGAGGTAAATTTCAGAGCACTTTCCCTCCGCTAGCTCCCGCGACTGTGTTGGTGCCTGTGGAGATAAGGCCCTTTGCCCCTCGGGGAGCGCGCATTTTAGCGGCTCCTCAGGCAGCTTCACGGGCCTGACCCCTAAGCCCTGGCCATTTGGGGTCGTAGATGCTGCCAGAGGAGAACTTGAGCGCCTGATGGCGGCAGCTTGACGCTCCGCTGGCCCCTGCTCGGGGAGGGCCACTGCGTGGGGCTCAGCTCGCTGCGTTCGGGGCCTCACCTGGCGGCCGTGATCTCCCCAGTCCAGCGCACATTTAGGGGCTGCCGGCCGCTAGAGCAGGCAGGTGCTTATATGCCGTACACGAGACTCGGGTGCACAAGGCCCTCGAATTTGCTCTAAAATGTCCTTTTTTGGCATTTTAAAAAAGCTCATTGAAGCAATAAATGCCCCAATGTAGTGCCCATGTAATTACATCTTGAGTTTTCGAGCTCTTCGGTGAGATAGCTCGGGGCCGCCAGAGAATATATGCAGGAACGCCAGCCTCCCGCAGGGAACAGCTCTCCGCAGGAGCCTCCACGGAGTGGCCCGCGGAGCGACATGCCGAGCCCCTCGAACCTGAGCGCTGGGCGGCGGCTGCTTGTCGCCCCGCTGGCCCTGCACGGGGAGGGCCTCTGCGTGGGGCTCAACTCGTTGCGCTCGAATTCTATGCCCACTCCGGGGCCAGCCCCCGCCAAGTGGCCCGCACAGCGACAGGCCCAGCGCGCACTATCGCGCACTCTTCACGTCGTCCCGCTCGTCCTCAGCACATCACGCCCCCAGCTCCACCCATGACGCGATTCAGAGGCTGCATCGACATCCACGCCGGACAGGTGAAGCAGATCGTGGGCGGCACGCTCACCGGTGACGACGCCGAGGGCGCGGCGGGCTCCACCACCGAGAATTTCGTGTCCACAAAGCCCTCGTCCTACTACGCGGCGCTCTACAGAGACCACGGCCTCAAGGGCTGCCATGTGATCAAGCTCGGGACTAACAGCGCCAACGATGAGGCCGCCCGGGCCGCATGTGCCGAGTGGCCGTTTCAGTTGCAGGTTGGCGGCGGGATCACTGCCGAGAACGCCCTCCAGTGGCTCGACGAGTACCGGGCGGGCCAGGTGATCGTGACCAGCTGGTTGTTCACCGACGGGCAGTTTGACTGGGGAAAATTGCGCCAGTTGTCGCAGCTTGTCGGCCGGAGGCGGTTGGTGGTGGATTTGAGCTGTCGGGAGGTGGTGGCGCTGCTGGGGAAAAGGTGGGTGGTGGCCATCAACAAGTGGCAGACGTTGACCAAGAACGAGCTCAGTGCCGAGTTTCTCCGGGACGTGGCCGAGTACTGCGACGAGTTCCTCATTCACGCGGCCGACGTCGAGGGTTTGTGCCGGGGAATCGACGAGGATTTGGTGCAGAAGTTGGGCGAGTGGTGTCCGGAGGGCTTCGAGGGGCGTATCGCCTACGCTGGGGGGGCAAAGCTGGTGCTGGATTTGGACAGAGTGAACCAGTTGAGCGGCGGCAAGGTGGACTTGACCTTTGGCAGCGCTTTGGACATTTTTGGCGGCAAGTTGGTGAAGTTTGAGGAGGCGGCAGCCTGGTCTGCTCAGTAGAGGGCCGAAATAGAGAGGAAATAGTGAGAAAATAGCGAGAAACGTCGCCGGCTAGCGCGCGCTCGGTCAATTTGTCGCTAATTTAGCGCCCAAGATCCGTCCGCCAGACCACCCGCCTTACGCCCAAACTAGCTGAAAAGCATAAACTAAACCCATATAATAGACATTATCCACGCGTTCCTAAATATTCAGCATTTTTGACACCATTTGACCTTTCTTGGGCAAATGGGGGCACCTTGACCTTCATGTATTGCATACATATCGTAGACTCCTGGGCCCATGCGAAGGGAGGCCCTGTGGAGCCTGCCAGTGTAGAGGCTGGGGCTTTGACTTTAACGACAGGCTACAAGCTACAGAGAGTGTCTTGAGATTTATTGTACAGAGAGGCCAAAGCCTTAAAAACTTGGGCCGGAGTGCCCGATAGTCGGGACCAGGGTACCACTGGCCAGTGACCAGGATGTCCATGGGCTAGTGACCAAGAGTCCCAGTAGCGAAGAGGTGTGGCAAACTGCCGGGTTGGTCAAAGAAGCCAATAAGGTCATCAGATAGCAGCGCACAGGCCGCCTAATTCCACGACGAGTTACCAAACCCAGCAGTCATGCCCCCGTAGGATGTATCCACGCCCGGCGAGTTCCCGCCTGGAGACCTGCCGTAGGTGGTGAACCCGCCCGCAGTAGCGTTGCTGGCCTCCACGCCATCCTTGTTCAACTCCATGGATATACCCGCAAGCTTCAACTGGAGCGTCTCGATGCCCTTGAGCACCACCTCGTCGGGCGGCAAATTGCCCACCGTCTCCACATCGATGTAGAAAGTGTTCGCTTCAGCCTTATAGTCGAATTTGGCGTCCGGATCCGGTGCCTCCTCCCACTCGCAATTGGCCAGACGGGGCCACTCTGCATCGGCGTCCTCTTCGTACCAGTAGTCCGTGTGCTTGAGCTTATTCCAGGGGTCGTATTCGAAGCCCACCGCCGCGCAGGGGCTCCATTTGGCGTGTTCCTTGGAGATTCCCTTCTTGGCAATGCACGAGAGCCGAAGCTCTTGGTGCTTGCGGAGCTTGCAGATGAGCGGGCCCTTTCCATGGGCATCTCGCACCACGGGGTCACCGAGCCGCGACCCGTTGTTGAATTTGGCCAAGTCTGTCGCGTACACGTTCATGGTCAGATCTGTATCGCATTTGGCGGTGAGTTCAAGCTTCACCGAGCAGTTGGCACAGTACTGGTCACAGGTGCAGTCGCGCGAGTAGGACAACCCTTCGATCCCCTCACTCACGAGCGGAATGAGCCCGAGCCGGTGCGAAATGAACTCGTCCGCAAGCACTGACGTGTTGACTTCGATCTCCACGAGGTCGATGGCGAGCGTGGGAACCTCTGCCATCATCGTCCTGCGGATGGAGTTCGCCACCGAGAGATCGACCTCGCGCATGATGAAATCCACCCGGTCGCGCTCGGTCTGTCTGATGGTGATGCTGGGGCCGTCTGCTTTGTCGTCCATGGTGTGGCTGGGGTAGAGGGTGGACGGTGGAGGGAAGTGGCGATGAAATTTTTGGCAGTCAACAGGGGCGCAATGTGCAGGCGGGTCAGGAAAGAGATGTATACACAGAAATAATAACGTATACACAGGTCTACATATCCCCACACAGGACTATATCTACCCACACAGGAGCATATCACCGCCCTACTCCCCAACCTCCCACACCACGGCCCCATGTCCATCGCGCTCCCTGATCTTCGCTTCGAGCACGCGTTTCTCAAGACGCTCCGCTCGTATGCGGGCCCGGCCCTTACCGACGAGGAGTTGGCCAACAACTCGGAAAAGCTCCCGGCCCGCCCCATAACCCCCGGCATCGTCATCTACGCGGTCCTCAAGGACCAGGTGCTCATGCCATTGCTCCAGGGCCTTGTGTGGTCCTCGGTGTTGATGGCCTGGCGCCCATTTCGCGTGAAAATCATCGAGCTGGGCCTTTTTTTCGGCCGCTACTTGTACAACGCCATCGGCTTGGGGGGCCTCAGCGGCGTCCAGAGCACCTACCGGTGAGGCGCCAGGACGGCCCTCTGCCCCCGAAACCCTTAGTGACCCCGGGGCAATGTAAATAGCAGCACCACAATCTACGGTAATGAGCAGCCATGTAGTGCACACGTAGTGGCGAATGGGGACCGGGCCCTGAGCCGGCAGTTGCTGGCGCCCCGCGGATCACCTCATGGAGATCTGCGGAAGGTTGTCCTCTACGACGTCCTAGAGCTCCGAGCACAGCGAGCAAGTCCCCACACAGCGTCCCTCCTCGGGAAGGGACCAGCGAAGCGTCAACCAGCGACCAGCAGGTGCTCAAGTTCTACGGGCTCGGCCTGTCGCTCCGCTGGCCACTCCGTGGGAGCTCCTGCGGAGAGCTGTCCTCTGCGCTAGGCCAACGTTCCTGCACATATCATTTGGTGAATCCCGGTTAGCTCATCCACCAAAGCCATAAGTCAATAAATAATTACATTGACACTATACTGGGAAACGCATTCTCTCAGTAAGCTTTTTATATTGTCAAAAATACCACGTTTTGGGGCAAAATCGAGAGCCTTGAGCGCCCGAGGTAAGAGTACGGCATATAAGCACCGGCCTCCTGCTGCACTGGGGAGATCCCTGGGGCCACGTAAAGCCCCGAGCGCAGCGAGCTGAGCCCCACGCAGTGGCCCTCCCCGGGCAGGGGCCAGCGGAGCGTCGTGGACCCCGATGGCTGGGCGGCTCCTGTCCAGGGGCTACTGCAGTACAATAACTCCCCGAGCACGTGCCCCAGACTGGCCACTACGGCGAAATGACCGATACCAAGGCCCGGGAACGGTCCCGGGTGTAGTCCTTGGGTCTCAGCTGAAGCCACGGGCAGCCCTCGGCCTGGGCTTCCGCTCCTTCGGTGCGAACGGCAGGCCGTCGGCCCACGAATGCCCCGGCCAGCCCCTGCGAGCTGCCCTGCGGTTGCGCGCCCGACCCCGACCGGCATACAGCCCCTGGCAATTCGACACCCAAGGGCGCCGTTGTTTACAGGGCGCAGTGACTCCAGGCCTTCACCGACACCAACACCAGCCCAGCCCCAACGAGCGAAGCGCCGTAGTCCGCGATGTTCAGCAGAAAGTCCGCGCGCTCCACCCACTCCACCGCCTACACGGGCGTCAACCACGTGGCGCTCCCCGAGCAGCAGCCCAGCTCGCACGCCATGGCGGCGGCGTTGACCATCGGCCAGAAGATCCGCACCACCGGCGTGGACCCACTGAGCTCCGTGGTCTCCCGCCAGCCTCTGCGCACGCTGCTGGTGCGTCGCCACTCGCTTCAGGCACCGCCGGGTCCCCAGACTAAGGCCCGCCCGCCCCTGAGCCCCCAGCACCAGCCACAGCACCCCCAGCACCAGCCACCGGGCCCCCAGTCCCGCTCCGGCTCCCTCCTCAAGCGCTCGCCCTCTGTCACCCTCCGCCCCCAGGGTGGCGGCCGCAGATTGAGCGTCGACTCCACCGAACTCTCGAACCACGTGACCCTCCACGACTTGAAGTTGCAGCACATCGCCCCCGGGGCCCCCGGGAACGCCGGCGCTCCGCGTGCCGGCTCCTTGCGGTCCGCCCCGCCCGTGCGCATGGTCCGGAAGTACGTGCCCACGGCCAACGGCATCCAGGTGATCGAGGTGCCCGAGTCGTCGCTTGCGCGGGAAATGGCCCGCAGCAACTCGCTCCGGCGCAGCAGCTTGGGCCGCGCGCCCTCGCTCCAGAGGGCCTCTAGGCCGTCGGGCCCGCCGCGGAAGCAGCCGTTGCGCACGGTGCAGGAGCCCCAGGGGCCTGAGGACGTTCCGGAGACCGCCCGGAAGGGCCCCCAGCTGGCCGCCCCTGTCCCCCACCACGACGCGGCGCCTGCCTCGCCCGCCTTGGACGCTCTCGACGCGGAAATCGAGCGCGAGCGCCTTCTCGTCGAGCAGTTGGAGAGCAAGCGCCGCCAGTTCGAGCAGTTGCAGCAGCGTCGCCACGAGGAGGAACAGAAATTGCGCGCGCTCCAGCGCGAGGAATCGCCGGAGGCGTCACACGATGCATCGCTTCCGATCCCCGAAGCCTCCGCCGTGTCTCCACTGGTCCCGGCCTCTCCCCACAGCACCCCCGTGCCGCGCGCCGACCCCTTGACGCCGCCAGTGACCGCGGCACTCGGCCCCTCGGAGGTCTCCTCCGTGTACACGGAGACGTGGCCTGTGAAAGGGCAGGCCCCTGAGGCTCTCCACGCTGAGACCCACAGCGACGCTGGCCCCAGCGGTGAGGCCCACAGCGGTGAGGCCCCTAGCGAGCACCGGGCAGCGCCCGCCTCAGCGGACGAGTTTGGCATTGAGGAAGTGCCTGATGAGGACGACGAGGCCGGGACGTTGGCGCGCCACTTGCGACCCACGTTCCAGGACGCGGTGTCGGTGGACGATCCGCTGGAAGACGGGAGCACCCCCGGGCAGAGCCCTGCGCGGAGGAACGCCCCGGGCCACACCGCTGGCTCGCCCCTCTCTGAGGCGTTTGCAGCGGACGGTGTCGCTGATTTCTCCGCGGCAAATGGTCCCGAGCTCTCGCCGCTGGTTTCCCCCACGCCGGCGCCCCAGCTCCTTCAGGTCCCCGGAGCCATTGGCCTCTCGAGCTCCAGCTCCTCGCTCCGGTCCGTGGGCAGCTTCGACTCCTCGGGCGCCCCGCGCCCCAAGGCCCCCGTGAAGTCCGCGATGAAGAACTCGACGTCGTTCTACGGCACCGCAAACTTCGACAACTCGTCGCCGGCCCACCGCGCGTACCTCTCGCTAACCACCGCGGAAAACACGCGCCTCAACTCGAAGTTGTCGTCGTCGGAGCTCAACGGCGACGCCACGCGGGCGCCGAAGGCCCAGCAGCCGCGCCAGAAGCCCCAGGGCGGCACCCCGGTGCGCACCCTCCGGCCCCAGTCGCAGGCCGAGCCCCAGAACGCGCCCGTGCGCACCCTCCGGCCTCAGTCGCAGGCCGAGCCCCAGAACGCGCCCGTGCGCACTCTCCGGCCTCAGTCGCAGGTCGAGCCCCAGCGCGCGAACTTGAGCTCCCGCACCCTTCGCCAGAGCACCCACGTGGCCCCAATGGCGCCCCACCCGATGCTGGCGCCGGGCTACCAGTCGCCGTCGAAGACTCGTGCCGCGGACTTGTACCGCCGTGCGAACTCACGCCCGGCGTCGACCTTCCGGCCGCCCCAGCGCCGCTCTTCGTTCAATCGCGAGGAAGACACAGGGCCCATGGCGGCCGGGGTCCATGCCGGAGCCCCCACAGCTCCAGCGGCCAAGCGCTTGACGCTCCGCGACCTGTCGCACCAGTACCCGCAGATCCAGGCGCACCCAGTGCAGCAGGCTCCTCACGTTCTCCGCCAGCACCCAGAGCCGGCGCCCCCACCGCACGCCAACGGCAAAGTCCACGAGGCCAGTGGCGCGGAACACCCCTCGCGGTTTGCTGACTCCGACGATGAGGCCGAGCCTGCTGGCCGTTTCAGCTCGCGGTTCGGCGATTCCGACGACGAGTTGCCCTCGGCCCACCACGCCCCGGCAACATCAGCGGCCCCAGCGGCCCCGGCCCCGGCCTACACCCTCCGCGAGCCCAAGGCGCCGGCTCCGGAGCACAAAAAGAAAAAGTTCGGCAAGCTCCGGAAGCTTTTCGGCAAGAACTGAGCGCTGGTCTCGGCAGTTAATAAAATTTGTACTGCATATAGTGTAGGACGATGGGTGGGTGAGAGCCACGGCCAGAGCCAAGGTGCAAAGGTCGGGCCAGGGGAGCCTCTTGGCCCCGAGCGCAGCGAGCAGAGCCCCACGCAGTGGCTCCCGCCGAGCAGGCGCCAGCG